>JAWQUT010000048.1:1661749-1681052 GCA_033807755.1 Ellobium chinense | reverse complement strand
AAAAACCAACCAAAACACAAAAGAAAACCTAGGGCCGCTTTGCAATTCGGCATGGGTGAAAGTGATGGCATGTTCAGTTTCAATGGCCGTCCCTTAATAAATTGAATTTGGCTATACCCCTTAGGATTTTTTTTTAACACTGCATGATGATGATGATAATGATTGGCTATTGTTCTGGTCATATTTTGATGATGTTCGTCTTGTACAGCTGCTGTTGTTTCTGTCATCGCATATCAACACATTTATGACGATTTAACAATTTTTGCCAACACTCACGATCTCTGTATATTCATTTCAGGCCAACAGTGACATAGTCGTGGGCTGGGTACGAGCGGACGGTTCAACCTACCTCTCTGACAGGTGCGTTGAAAATTCTTAAGCAGCTAAATCAGTACGCGCTACATGGGCTAATAAATCGAACTTTTACAGTCGTGTTGTTTAATCACAAGCCGCTTAATTTCCTGACGCTGAATCACAACATTTTTTTCAGACAACAGAATACTGTATTTTTCTGCTTTCACATAGCTACATATATCATGCCAGCCACACCTACACAAAGTAGAAACAGGTTAGCGTCGCCAACTTTTGATATACTTTGCAGCTCTGCTTTCCAATCACAAAATGTTGTTAACTATAATATAAGTGTTACTCAGTTATGATGCAGTCGAGTCTTACTCTGGGGGCTATCGACAAAACGGGATTGTTTGTCTTGGCTGGCTGATTCAGAAAGGTGAATTAAGGAGGATAACCAAAACATGACTAAGAAAACCCGTAATTCTCATGTCCCCAGATGGGCTTCAGAACATGCCAAGCCTCCCCTAGACCAGCACAATGACCTGACCTTTATTTCGGGAGGCCGCGACAACGGGGTCACGACCGTGACCTTCTCACGTGCCCTGGATACCACGGACCAGTCTGACCAGTCTCTTAGCGTGGCCGAGTGCATCTACCTGCTCACAGCCATTGGAAAACAGACTGGTGACGACGCCTTCAGTCATCACACGCAACGGAATATTTCCACATCGAAGCACTGCTTCTCGAGTTGTCCGGGTCCCGAGGGAGAAGGAGAGGGAGAAGCTACAGGAGAAGGGGAACCCAAACCCAAATGTAAACCAAAACCCACGGGAGAACCCACTAGCGAAGGAGAGCCCACTAGCGAAGGAGAGCCCACAGGAACTGGGGAACCCACTGGAACAGAAGAACCGACCCCAGAGTGTGAAAGCACAGATACAGATCCAGATAGTTCCCCGGAGAAGAGAGGCCCAGGTGGATATTGTTTAACTTTCTAGCATCTAGTAATAGGCCAAATAACTGAATGTGTGCAGTTCTCTTCATTCGCTCATATTTTATATAAAATCCTTCTTTTTTGGACCCTGTGAGCCAGTGTCTGGTGGAGACATGTGTGAAAAAAAATCTGACAAGGCATTCAATTTTAACGTTTTCAGGTACAGTTTAAGCCTTATAAATACACTGTATAAATATAAAGTGTGTTAGGCGTATGTATTAGCACACGATCAAAACCAGCCTAATAATATTACTAAATAACTTGGGATGGAGTCAGAAGGAGAAGTGTCCGTCTTTAAAAGAGATTCGTGAACTTTATTTTGAGTGCTAATCCCCTCCTTCCTCCCCCTACCCTCCTTTTTTCTCTTTCCATTAAAATTTAGTGCAATGAAAATATTTTAATCTCCATGAGGAAATAAAAAAAAACATTTCGGAATCACTGTAGAATTTGTAGAATAACTGTTCATTAGTAATAAAAAAACAATAAAAGAGTCAAAGATCTTAATTTTCTTCACTTCATGTTCCTAGCCCTAGTCTTCCTTTTAAGTCTTCTTAAGACCTTTGCTACGTACACGATAGGAGACATCTGTGTCTTTATCCTTTGTTATAAACAGCTCATAGGCTTACCAGACTGTCCCGGAAGTAACGCTGTCATGTACACTTCAAATGTTCCCAATGGTCCTATTCAATAGGCTTATAGAGCGCTCTGACATACAGGCTAAAAAAAAAAAAAATCATGGAACTTTGGTGACATCAGGACGTGAAAATTGTGTTAGACAATATGCACATCATTACATGTAGCATCATGGGTACAATGTTTTGTTAGAGTGCATTAACTTACAATAAACATTTCTATCGTACTCACAAGGTCATCCTATGGACTGCATTGACGTTGTGGTGGGCGGAGCCAAGGGAGAGCTGAGTAGGATTGGAGATTATTACACACGAGACAGGTGAGAACTTCCAAGATAAATATGATTTTTTTTAATGAGAGAATGAGCCGCCGCTGCTACTACTTCTTAACAATTACCACTACTACATCTACAACCACCACAACTGCTAATACTTCCATTTCTACTATACCGACAAACAACGACAACAACAGCTACTAATACTACTGCGACTACTACTACTGCTATTGCTACTGCTGCTGCTGCTGCTACTACTACTACTACTACTACTACTACTACTTTTACTACTACTAATACTACTACTTTTACTACTACTACGACTACTGCTATTGCTCTACTACTACTACTGCTACTACTACTACTACTACTACTACTGCTACTACTACTATTACTATTACTACTACTACAACTACTCCTACTATTACTACTATTACCACTATTACCACTACCACCACCACTACAACTGTTTTTACTACTATTGCTACTACTACTACCACCACCCCCACCACCACCAGTGAGTGCTTTGGTCTAGACCTGGGCTGGGATCAGTCCATCAAACAAAGGTACTGATGAGATTCCCCGTTTCTCTTTATTACAATATTACAATGCCTAATGACAGCCTGAAGCCTGTGATTAAGGCATATTAACTTACAAATAGAGGGGAATAGTTTTCTCCCCNNNCCCCCTACAAAAAAAAATAAAATAAACAGCAACCTGATTAAGAAGACAAACTGTCTAAGACTACCTTTTCTATAGCAACACTAGGTAGTTGCTGTATTCGGGTTTGACCTACTTACAGGGGCGCTTCTTTCGCCTGGAGCTCCATCTTTGCCTGGCTGTCCTGATGGTCTATTTAAATTTGATGAGATGATCTATTCACATTTTGATGGAGTTAGTTGTGATATCAATGATGGCAATTACGACTGACATATCTGCTTATCCTCAGATCCACGCCACTGTTCGATGATGAGTATGGTGGTCAAGAGAGCCTTACGGCGGCACTGGGTTATGAGGAGAACGGCCTGACCACCATCTTGTTTAGAAGGAGGCTGGAATGTAAGTGTCCGTTATGACAATAGATGTCATTTCTCTGGGAAAGTCCGGCCTATACTACTGGGAATTTCCGTAATACTTACTTCACACTGTACTTTATTGGCTAAGCTCTGTCTGAAAGGTTTGGTGCCATCACTGTGCTCAAAATCTGTAATTTTTCTAGTGTGGGGNGGGGGGGGGGATCTTCATTTAGATTTCTCACACATTTAATTTAGATTTCCACTCGTCCAGAATTGAAAGGTCATTCTAAACTGGGTAGCCGTGACATGATGGGGCTTTTTACAATAACTATAATATCCTTCTAACAATCCCTTTGCCTGTGACTCCAGTATACGTCACACGTAAGTAGACTGAGCATAACTGGATTGTGGGATCTGCATTTTGTGTTAGCGTTTGTCTGTAGGGGAAGGGGGAAGAAAAGGTGTCTAATCTCCAGCGTCGGAAGTGGGATGTACCAGATGACTTAGCCTAAAAAAGAAATCCACTGTTCCAAGTTTTCTTGATTGCAGTGCTATACTTGAGTCACAGTAAAACAGTTTAAAAACACATCTCAAAAAGTGGTGTGCTAGAGTCATGTTGCTAGACGGTTAACAGGTATGCTTGTGTTAGGGTAAAGTAACACGCAAATAGTACTGTATGTCTTCTAAATTGTTGTTTTCTCTTTGCTGGTCCGAGACATCTATGTTATTTCTATATATGAGAGTTAGACTAATGCAACTTGTCTAAGATTGAAATGTTCATGCATTACCTGAGAGTTGACTTTTTCTGGCTGGCTATTTCTCCTTTAGGAAAAGGCAACTGACTTATATTTTGAGATATTTTGCTAACGGGCCAGTTCGCTTACATACCATGTTGTTGTTTTTTTTTTCGCTTTGCGCCACAGCCACGGATCCTGCTGACTGGAACATTGAGGACGGACTTATGCATGTGGCGTGGGCACGTGGTCAGGAGAAGAACGCCTATTACCACGAACCTGCGTCAGCTTATGAAACCATGGAACTGTCTAACAAAGACTACTACAAGTAAGTGCTGAAATCGAATATGTGTGGCCCCATGTGAAAACGTGTCGGATCTCGCAAAGGGTAATTTTGAGCTAGGGCCTTGAAAAGTCGAATTTCGACTTTCTGGGCCAGATTGAGATTTCTGTGGAATCAGATAGTTCATTCATTTATCTTTCATTTCCTGTAAATCTTATTAATGAAAAAGAGGTTTAAATGCTGGGTTTTTGGGGTTTTTTTTATGTTTAAATGGCGCGCCCTTCTCTCAAAGGCTTGATTTGAAAGACTTTAATTTCGATTTTCTCAAAATCTATATGGCAATGGTAAGTTTATAATCCATAACGTTGGAGATAATAAAGATATTGACCTCAAATAAAGTGCAAAATGTTTAGAAATGAGTAGAGATTAATATTCAATCAATAACTCGATTTTCATATCTGAAACGATGTTATTTGGGTTACTTGTGGTCCAGGCCGACGTCATAGCATATTGGACATCCCCATGTATACTCAGTCCACCCCAGCAGATGACGCAACGTGTGAAGGCTGATGGTACCCGTCAGATGCTGGTTCCACACTCTTTTGTTCTTTCCCTCATGCCGACTTTGTATGCCCGATCCTTTTTCCACCTTCCAGAGTCTGGACCTCTTAGTTCCGTGTTCATCTGGCTGTGGTTCCTCACCCTGGAGGTGATCACTGATGGCGTCAAGTATTTCGCCTCTGTCCAGCTGAAAAGATGTGAAACATTTTACCATGGCATCCACATATAATGATTTGTCTCTATTGGCCAATAAACTAGTTTCTTTTTAGACATTTGCAAGAACGTCCACAAATAATCAAGACTTTCATAGTAGGTTAGAGGACCGCGGATCTTGTAGAATACTAGTCCAAACACTCGCAAATTTGCGGGCATATTGTGTGAAATAAACGACACGTCTTCCCGCATATACACTGCTCTCCTTATAGTTATGATTTGTGTTCAAATGTGTTATTGTAAGTTAACATATTAACAGTAAAGCTGAGGAAAGAACAAGCAAAGCGCCAAATCATTTTTTTTGGGCACCAATCTCTTCACAAACCGCCAAATTTGAGGAATTTGACCTCGCTACTCGGCTGCAGTCAGCAAATTGATAATGACGCCAGCTGAAAAAAAATGGAACATGTCATTCGGATGTGTAAAAAGTCATTTTCTATAAAAACGGACGCAGAAGATACACAGGCGATGATCCAAAATGGGTGACATTTACTGAAGTTGTGATTCATACAATACATTTTAGCCCAGCCGGCGGAAAAACACTCAGACAGATCTACATACAGTTGTTCGAGTTTGTTTTTTTTTTCTTAATAATATCAGTACCAAAAATGAATAATAATGATAATAGTTGTGTATCCAGGCTGATGCCCGCTTACGCGACTTCATATTATTATTACCCGATCAGGCCAGATCACTCTAGAACTTTCTCAACCCCCTGGGGGTATACAGTGCTGTTGCCATACAGCAACTGATACAGGCGCTGATCGCTAACATACTGACAATGTCTTTCACTGCCTATAATTAGACGCATGTAGCCAATCCACCATTTTACCGACAGGTGGACTGGGGAAAATGTGAATGAAATGCTTTCCCAACTTGACCGTAATCGGGAATCGAACCCACGACCTTTAGATCTCTAGTCCAACACCACAACTATTCGGCCACGCTGCTCCACAGGACTAATGGGGCTATTTATTTATAAAATACAGATAAATATGACAAATGACAGAACTGCGGTGTGTATAGTATATGATATTATGTTATTTGGATTGTGATATCTGATACAAAGTGAATAAAAAGGGATGAGATCTGGCCTCGCACACACAATGTAATCTAGATGACTTCAAATTTCAATTTTATTTAAGAAATGAGGAGAAACTGTAAAATGTAAATTTATTTAGCATCTTACGAAACTTTTTAAGGTTGCACGGCAGAAACTTTATGGGTTATGTGCACAATCATGTGTGATCCGTTCCTGAAACCATATCGAAGGGATGGATTTGGTTACTGTTGTACTAGTGATCGTTGTGCCAGTTAGGAGCTTGATATCCGTGATACCTGTGACAAAATGAACATCTTTCACTAACGCTAGAACTACTTTTTTTTCCCCAGACCTGATGAGCTGAAGTATCATGGTACTACCGGAATCAACAGAGGGTCTACCACATTTAACTTTTTCGGTTAGTAACCACTATCTTAGAATTTATATAATTATTAGTCGTGCAAATGAGGCCTACGTTGTTCTTCCGGGTGTGGCCAGGTTTGTTCTTATATATATATCCCTTTGATTAAAGCATTATTTTGCACTTCGGCGTGTAATCTTCTTTGTCAAATCCAAAGAAAGTTGCACCTCAGTTGCGCGCAATCAATGACATGTTCAGGGCAATCTGATTTAAAATCCTTTTTTTTTTTCAAAATCAGTTTGCTTTGAATATGTCTTGGTGGGTAACACTAACGCAGCTCTGTTTGGATTTGACATGGCAGATTGCACGCCGAAGTGCGAAATAATGCCAACGTCACATGCCTGAGTCCATTTCATTCCTTGGACATGTGACCATAGGGCTGCGCTACACAGACTTCATTACACTTCAGTGAAAGTAAGTAAGTAACGGATTAGGTTAGGAGAAATTTAGTCTTTATAAAAAAAAAAATAAATAAAAATGAGAAAGTACAGGATCCTATGAGTGCGAGAAGGAGATCTAATCATTAGTTTATGTATGAATTGAAGTTCCTCCAATTGCGCTAAAACAAAATAATCTAAGGTTCTGTTATAACTGCAAATTTCGAATGGAAGCCTTGTCTTAAACAGACCTGATGAAAAAAAAAACTGCTTGCTTTCGAAATCTTAATTGTATGTGTAAAATAATTATTCGCAATTTCCTCATTGCGAATGCCCACTGGCGAAACTGTTGAAGCTGAGATCTTGACACAATATGTGGAAATATTTTGAACAAAACCAAAGACTTCCAAACCTGAAGTTTAGTCAGGGTGGCGTTTATCAGGCTGCTGCATCCAAGCAACGTGTTAGTCTTCTGGGGTTAGACATAATAATTATTGTGCTATAAACTGGACCTTAATTTCTAGTATCACTCAAGGCATCAATGTCTCTGGGGATTAGATATATCATGTTCTTAACTGGACCTTAATTTCTAATATCATTCAAGGGAATAATCTTTCTAGGGTTAGACATATTGTGCTATTAGCTGGACCTTAATTTCTAATATCATTCAGGGGAATAATGTCTCTGGGATTACACACATCATGTTATTAGCTGGACCTTAATTTCTAGTATCATTCAAGGGAATAATGTCTCTGGGGTTAGGCATATTGTGCTATTAGCTGGACCTTAATTTCTAGTATCATTCAGGGGAATAATGTCTCTAGGGTTAGACACATTATGCTATTAGCTGGGCCTTAATTTCTAGTATCATTCAAGGAAATAATGTTATTCATTTTCAGAGGGAAGCCAGACCCCTCAGACCGACTGCAGCAGTGGAGGATGCACCGACCCCAACTCCTGTCCGTATATTCTGAACTGGACCTACGATTCCTCAGACAAGTCGATCACTTTCACCATCCGAGCTGAATTGAGCGGCACCCAGTGGGTAGCCCTGGGCATCTCAAAGGACAATCTCATGGTAAAAAATCAAGTTCTGTTATAGATTTGTTGTTGTTGTTGTTGTTGTTTTTGTTGTTGTTATTGTTGTTGTTGTTGTTGTATCTTTTTGACACAGAGACAACCTACAAGACACTCTACAGAACACATGTGTTTTGTTTATTTTGTGAAAACTTAAATTTATGTATAGTTGAAATCGTTTGTGAGATACGTATCTCTTTTTTTCTTACTTCGAACTTACCAAAAGTCAATCTGTTTTTTTTTCTTGTTTTTGCCATCAAATACCTATCCATGAAGATTTATGCAAATCGGTTGGTAACTTTTCGGGTTATTATGTTCGGGAAACAAATATGGGTAAAGCATAGGTAACGTTATAATCTATTTGGTGGAGGTCATTACTGCTGTTTATAAAGATGGAGTGGAAAGACCCCGTTGTTACTATAAATTGGTTGTTTGAACGATAAACGTAATTCATGTTTCATTATAGCCGTTGTCAAACATTTTTGCAATTAGCAGGTATTCTGTAGTGGCCTGCAGCATCTACTGTGAATACATTAATCAATACTATTTCAGAGGAAATAAAATATGATCATAAAAAGTTGCAGATAATTTCCGAAAATTATTAGCATGTGTCGTGCAATATTATATCTAATTTACTTAAAATGTGAGCATGTGCCTTGTAATATTCCTATCGGCTTAGGTTGTCTGTTCTATCAAAAGTTTGTTTTGTGTTCGCCCTACAGCCAAACACGGATGTTATCGTTGCATACTTCCAAGCAAACGGCACTGCCGTGGTTTCCGATAGGTGAGATAATCCTGCTCTTCTTCTTCCTCCTCATCATCATCATTTACCTTTTTGTTTTTGATCCTCACTTTTTCACGATAACTCTTCACTGTGTGTCTATAACTTCCATCAAAAATTTGTGAAGTCAGTCAGCTGTTGTTGAAGAATGAATGATTCTTCTTTTTCTCCGTGTTTTGATAGAGCTACTGCTCACACAAAAAAAAAGTGTTTTCGTGCATTCCCAGATCGGAGCTTCAGCGAGTCATCTCCACCTTATGGAGACTTACCGAAAATGCCTTTTTCCTGATTTTTACAAGGCAGCAAGCACAATGAAATGTTCATCTAGGCATCAGTCAGTAAACAAACCACCCTTTTTTTTTCTCTTTCTGGTGCCAACAGAAAAATCTTTGTTTGGCCTATGCCAGCAATAAAGAATAAGCCTTGCCCAAGAGAATGGCCAGGCTAACTTACAACCCGAAGAGGGTGACCACTCTGTTATGACATCACATTCCATCATATGAAATTTGCACCCATCGATCTTTATCTGTGGGTGTAGGTATGCGACAAAGAAAAAAATAGCTACTAATGTAGGGTTTATACCAGTAATTTTTGTAACTATTCAGAGCATACGTAAAGAGTTTTTGTTGTTCTTGTTTGTTGGGTTTTGTTTTTCTTTTGTGATAGATGTTATGAACCACAGTGTCTTGTCCATTTTTGAATCATAGATACGCCACTGAAAGATCACCGCCTGTGCCCGACGCTGTCGGGAATGTACAGCTCTTGAGTTCTTCTCGAGCGAATGGCGTCACGACTTTTACCTTTAAGCGTCCTGCTGCCACGGGAGATGACAAAGATGTTAGTCTGATGAGCGACGATGGAGAATGCCCGTTTATCTTTTACGGCATTGGCGGGACTGTGGACGCCCAAGGGAACATGGGCAAACACCCAAGGACTCCTGTAAGGCCGGGCAGGATCTGTTTTGGACAGTGTTCAGCCAGTTCAGGTATATTATCTTGTTACTCGAGAGCTTGCGCATTAACGATGGAATCTCTTACCGTTGGAAGAATTATGTTTGCAAATTGGTGCTGAAGGTACTCTTAGTAGCGTTCACCATTGAAAGTTAATGCAATTCTTAAGAGGGTAAAAGATTCCATCGTTAATGCCAAGCATTCAGCTGAGTTAGAGGCAAAGTTCCCTACTTCGAAGACTAACAAAAACGGTCCTCCACCTTTTGAACCGACATAGCAACAGTCTAACAATAAAGGGCTAACCCAGCGTTATAAGGATTATGTCTAAGAGATTGATAGATCAGAAATCCCTGAAGTGCATCAGAAACTGTAGCTATTTTAGGTGCTTGATCTGAACGTCAATTTTCTACTTAAAATTCATTTCCGTTCACATCTCCCTCAAAGACTAGAACCGAATGCCGATTTCTGAAACCTAGGGAAACTGACCTGAGCTGAAAACTATTCAGTTTTCATAGAGCTGAACTAAATTCGATCTTAAGGCTTTTTCCCTTCCTTGAACTGAACTTGATCTAAACTGACATTTTTGTAAACAAGCCCAAACTCTGGTTCTCGATTTCTTTTTGGCTTGGCCTTTCGTCTACCACTTTCCCTCAAAACCACTCTCATCTCCCTTTTCCTTCAACAAATCTGATAATTTTTTTCTCAGGTGTCAGCGTGGATTGGTTTGTGCCAAGTTCTATCAGATTCCCGAACGTCAATTACACCACGGAACTGGCGAACATCAACTCCCCGGCGGCCCAGGAAATCAAGAGGCAAATTGTAACCGAGGTAACATTCATTCATTCATTCATTCATTCATTCATTCATTCATTCATTCATTCATTCATTCACTTACTTATGTTTAAATAAAGATGATAAATATATGTGTATTTGTACACATTTTCTGAAGATGAGTGTGATCCCTCTTTTAGACCGAACAGTTTTTATGTATGCCCTACTGTCTGTTGTGATCTTCTTCAACCATCTCGTGCCTTTTCTTCTTTGTACTTCTCTATCTCTTATTCATGTTAGTTTCCTCTTAGTCCCCGCTGAAGAAAGCTTTGACTTTTGAAAATTTACATTGAATTTTAATTACATTTACTTTAAATTAATTTACTTTTAAGTTTCCTTTTATGATCCATTCATTTACTGATTTTTTTTTCGCTCTTCGGTTTATTCATATATTCACTCATTCTTCCCCTTTCATTTTCCACCCCTGCCCCCATTAGCACGTTATAGTCCGTGCCAAAAAAGACAGTCAACATGTTTCCAGACAAATTTAAGATAACTGGCATTCTGTTTCATTTTCTTGCTCGGCAGCTGGACACAAAGCTGAAGAACAGAATCATGAAGTTTAAGTACAAAGCCGTACATGTTACACGGCTGAGGTGAGATCCATCATGCGGGGCTTTCGATAGTAATGATAGGGAAGATCTGGAGGGTTTGTATGTGTATATGTGTGCGTGTGTGTGTGTGTGTGTGTGTGTGTGTGTGTGTGTGTGTGTGGGCGCGTGTGCGTGCGTGCGTGTGCGTGCGTGCGTGCGTGCGTGCGTGCGTGCGTGCGTGCGTGCGTGTATATTACTAAGAGACCGCATATCCACATCAAAACAGAGTTGTTAGTGTGAAAATATACCTTGAAATATGGTGATTTAATGATCTAGATGGCATATCGGTATCTTAATAATTAAGACAGTCAGTCGGGTTTATCAAGACCGTTTTCCCAAAGGACTAGTACGAAAACCTTTTTTTTTTTTTTTCCAATTCTTAAACATTTAGGAAAGTGGATATCCAGTCTTTTATCACAACACTTCAGACATGGTCTTGTTCGGGATATAAAAGTCAATAACATTTAATGGTAGATCTAGATGATTGAGAGCTTGCATATTAACGACAAGATCTCTTACCATCGTAAGAGAATTACATAAGTGCATGGATGCTGAATGCATCCTAAGCAGCGTTCAACATGCGGAGTTAATGTATTTCATACGATGGTAAGAGATCTCACCGTTACTGCGCACGCTCTCAAATACTGAAGTGGGAATAAGAGGAGGAGAAAGGTACTGGTAGGATTAGAGGTATATTAGGTTCTTTGAAAGAAGTAGTTATAGCAGTAAATGCAGTGATGGTGGTGTTTTTCTATTATAGTAGATGATGAGCACTGTTTGTCTTAGTTGTTCTATTGCTTTTTCTGTTAGTCCTCAGAATCCTGTCCACCTGCTTTTCTTTGTATGTCTCCTATTTTATTTGTCAGAAGAAGTGTTTGTACTCGATTCGTCGTTTATTTGTAATAAATGTGTTATATAATATCTTTCAAAAAATTTTGTGTGGATTCTGGGCGGAACCACACTTAATTTCAGTGAAGATAATAATGATGAATATCATGATGTTGTTGTTATTGTTCGCCTTTGTTCCGTTCCTTGGATATTTGTGTCTGTTCAAGCTTTTCAATTTTCATGACTATTGATCATAGTTTGTTGTTGTTGTTTTTTGTTTTAGGACATTTCATTCTTAGTTCATTGCTTTTTTATACCTGAAGAAGGGCGCCAGTCCGAAAATTTGTGCAATAAATTTGTTAAATTGTTATAGTTTTCTCGCTTTACTTATTTATATCCAGTGCGGATAAATGTTTTGCAAATAATGATTATCATGATGATGATGATGATGATGATGTTTATGATTATAACCATGATGACGAAAGCAGAGGAAAGAAATAGAAATATGTGAAGCAAAGTAATCGTTAATGTCTTGACATTCCAGGCCAGGATCTGTGATTGTAGATTTCAATGTGGAAGTGGAAGCCATGCAAACTCAAAGCCAAGAGGTGAAGGACGAGGTCTATGCTGCTCTACAAGATGTTGTTAATACAGGAACAGTGGGTGGATTGGTAGTGGAACCTACGTCTCTGGAGGTTGGTGAGCCTGTCGTAGGTAAGTTTTGGTGACTCTGAGCTTGGGTGTGATGTCGTGTACTTTGATTGTCATAAAACGTCACCCATCTCACGAAGGGTTGAGCTAAATTTGAATTTGATCTTTCTTTTTTGGAGGTTTTTTTTTCGTTTTAGTAAACTGAACTTGATTTGAAATGGCTTTATTGGTGAATTAGCCCTGGTTCTCGATTTCTTTATGGCTTGGCCTCCGTCCACCACTTTCCCTCCTATCTCACGAAAGGGAGTATGCGACATTTTGGGTGTTTTGAGCCGGGACTACATTCCGAAAATCTAGAGCGAGCTCTGTGTTCTTACGAAGTGGCGCATCGATAATTTTAATAGTTTCGGAGACCTTAAACATTAACTGATTAGGCGTATATTATCAATTCTAAATCTCATTTTCTTTGAAAAGCTCTCATGAGAAACCAGCAAAAGCCACATACATCCCTTCGTGAGATAGCTGACGAAAAGTGCATATAAATGTTCAGAATTAATTTCACAATTGTATATGCTATAGAAACACTTTGGAAAGGCGCACGCTAACTTTTTGAAAACAACTGTAGGTCAGAACACCTCATTGCCAGTGTGATATCGTGTACTTAGATTATCATAAAAGGGCACAAAAATGTCCAGAATTTATTTCACCACAAATATATATACTATGGAAACACTTTGGTAAGATGCACGTTAATTTCTTGAAAACAGCTATAGGTCTGAATATGTCGTCGTACATGTAATCTTGTGTGGTTTGATTCGACATCTATTCAAGAAGAGCAACAGACACAGGCATCTTATAGGTGGTAGAAAAAGTTCATGCAGTGGCGGCTTGTGGTCCCCTAAAACCATCCGTAAAAAGTAGCAAAAGGGGTAAAATGCCGTGATATCGTTTCTCGACCTATCTGTTACTGAGCACATAATGTGTGAGCAAATGGAAAGTGTGTTAGCGTCTCAGTCAACACTTGGTTTATGCGTGGAAGGTAGCGAGCCCTTTAGGCGATCAGGATATGAAGATAAGAAGTTAGCGTCCCTATATTAAGGTGGTAGTTTATTAGACTTGCGAGCTGAATAACTAAGGCACCTTGGGTTCGTTTCCGGATTCCTGCCGGAGATAAAAATTCTAGCTTGGGTTGACATTCGGCCTACAAATATTTCTCAAAATTGATGTTTCATGGTGGTTATCTAGAGTTCACTGGTGGCACCCATTCCAATGCAACATCTCTATTTTCAGTTCGGAATGGCATCTCCCGCTCTAGCGAAAAATTTATTACCGTGTGCTGCCACCTTGTTACCTTATACATATGTATTACAAGAATGGCCAAGAATCGTTTTAATTTTTTTACAGGTAGTGCTGGTGACGCCGATGATGACGATGATGATGAGCTGGGAGAGGCAGAGATAATCATCATCGCCATCGCTTGCGCCTTCGTCTTTGTGGCAATTCTTGTGGTCATCTACAAAGTCTGGGAAATGAGGATGAACAAGTCTTCAGTGAGTCTGTTTTTCTATCATCAGTTCTACAAAGCATAAATTAATAAAATAATAACAATAATGATGAAAATAATAACAATAATAATGATAATAGTAACAAAAACAATAATAATAATATGGTTTACAAGTTTCGTATCCGGGTTGATGCCCGCTCACGGGTCTTCACACTATTATTACCCCAGCAGGCCAGATCACTCTAAGACTTTCTCAACTCCCTGGAAGAGTATACAGTGCCGCTGCCATTTGGAGGCGCTTAGCACTAACATTCTGACAACAGTTCACCACCATCAGACAATGTATTAGAGATAGTGGTACATTTTTATTTGGGTAATTAATTAGGTCATGCCGAAAGCACGGGCATGCACGATGACAGTGACTCGTTAGTGAGACAAAAAATAGCGAGAAAGCAAGGAAAATGGTGCATTTAGAAACCATCAATTCTAGCATATGTACTCTTTCTTTCTTTCTTTCTTTCTTTCTTTCTTTCTTTCTTTCTTTCTTTCTTTCTTTTTCTCGTTCTTCTTTTCTTCTTTTCTGCCTCTATTCCCTCATTTCCCTTCTTTCATTCTATCATTCTTTCTTAATAGCTTTCTCCTCTTTCTCATTTTCTATGATACCCTGTAATTTATGTACTGAATTTATGTTACTGGCGTAGACTCTAATAAAGACCTTGAACTGAATTGAATTTCCTCAGGACAAGAAACGTCTGAGTAACAGCAATTCCTCCAGTGATTCTTACAATGGCCACAGTTCCATGACTGCCTCTTATAACGAAATACAAGACCCAAATAAGGTGAGAGTGGGGAGAGATTTACAAATCATAAGCTAATACCCACGCCAAAATTTGCGAGGTGTCTTTTCAGACAAACACACATTCACACAGCACCTTAAAATCGGCAACAACACATCATCGCACCGTGTACCCCACCGCAACTTTACCATAAACGGACCTCCCAAGACTGGCTGAGCCAATCAGAACATGGCTTGACCTCTGTGACTTGAAAACTTCACCGCGCGGCAGACGACGGCGAGAAGTATCCTGGTCCTAAATAAAGGAATATTCAAAAAAATCACCGAGAAACTACTGTAGTTTGTCGATTTTATTAGCTTAAAACCTAAATGGGAATGTCTCTCATTCACCTTTAAAGTTTAGTCACCATACAGGTCTGTCTTTCTCTACTCCTCATTTACCACCGCCTGTATTGTCTGTCTTTATACATAAAGATGATGCTAATACTGAGGTTTATTAATCTCCCCAACAAAGTCATCCGTAGGCCTGTGACCCGTATCAGAAATGTTCTGTTCAGGCAAACAAATCTCAATTGAAGAATGGGTGTTGTTATCAGGTAGAAGAATGTCCAGTGCGCCTGTAAAATTCCTTGGCCCAGTGTTTCATTTTCAGTTAATGCTATATCATCCCTATTTTATTTCCAGGTCTCCAGGAAGCCAGCGTCGAACAGTTACGTACAGGAGCCTTACTTTCAGCAAGCTTACGACAACCCTGGATACCAAGCTCCTCACAACAAAAATGTCACCACATACATCGCTTAAACGGACGACACACAAGATGGGGGGAAAACCCCAGACTGATCTATTCCAAAACCCAACTACAGACTAAATTCTATAATTACAATTCTGTTTTGTTTTGCTTGCGAAAATATGATCTATTTTCAACGCTGTTCATGTTTAGACTTATAATATCGTACTGATCATACCATTCCATTTGTCAGTGGTCACGGAAATATTATACTAAGCAGCCAGATTAATCAGCAGCTATTTAAACACGCTAAATACTTGTACATAGGCTGTTTGAGAGCAAGGAATTTATATAAATTACCTAATTTTACGGACACCCACGGCAGTCTCTCCATTTGCGATAGTCTTTCTGGTAGTGGTGCCTTTTCCATATTATGACAGCTTGTCTCGGTATACCAACAGGAAAGAACCTGAAAGGGCATTTATTTTCTGACTCACCAATCAACAGAACCACTTTTAAAGGTCAGTTTTCAATATGGTCAGGTTGGCATTGTTTCTTTTGCAGTGCCTTACCGTTTCACAACGAGTCGTTTAAAACCGTGTATAAAGATTCATATGAATTACATAAAGGAGAGAAAAAAATGTCTTTGACCACAAATTAGTTTATTTTAATTACGTAAGATTAAGATTAGGCTCTAATGACGCGTGGAGTGTCAAAAAGTTTTGTCCATCAAGCATCCCAGGTGTCTGTGCGAGACCGGTGAATAGCACTGTCAACATTTAACTACCATTAACTACATAACAGCCGCACCCAGAGCCTTAGTGTGAAGGGTCTGAGCAAGAGTTACTAAATCATACTGATGTTAACGAAAAATTGTTACAACGATTCTCTTTGTGATCTCTTGATCTAAATGTGAATTGGTCGTCCTGCACGTGAAATATGACACTGTACCTCATTGGCTAACACCTTTTCTGAAGTGATACGAAATTTAATATATTTATGGTCAACATTATTGTACGTTTTAAGTTATGGTACTTATGACATTGCGTATAATATTATGTATCTCCATCACTACAATCCCATGAAATCAAGGTGTAGACGATCAAGAATGAAAGACACGATTGTTTCTGAATTTCCATTCTGTCTATATTGACAACAGTAGAAATGAGTTTAATGAAAATATACACCTTTTGGCTGGAAAAAAAAAAAACAACAACAACATGTCATTAACGCATCTGACATTGTACATCACTGGCTAACACTTTTCCTAGAGTGATAGGAAATTTAAGATATTATGGTCTACACTACTTTACGTACATGTATTAGCAAAACCATTGGTCTTGTGACAGGTGGTGATTCATATGTCACATTTAGACTATGTCAATAGATCAAGGTGAGACTAAACTTGGATATTTGGTCTACAAAATTATATTTACATGTTTTAGCAAAACGTGGTCTTGTGACATTTGATGGTTCATTTGTCACAATTTAGACAAAAGATTAAAGTACCACTAAACTTGGATGAATGTGCGTTTTCTTGAATGAATACTTTCAGTTAAGAATTGCTCGAAGATCTACGTAGTAGAGATGTGGAGCTAATAATTCATCTTGCTACAGATTGCCATTTGTATATAGATCTAAATACTTATATTTTAATTATACCCAACATCTATGACAGAATTTTGACAGTTGCTTTATATTGTATTTGTATTCGTTCTACTTTTGCTTCTTACAAAATAACCCTAAACAGAACCTTTGTACAGTAGTAATTACTTTGTTTTTAAGATATGTTGTTTGTTATCAGCGATTTCTATGCTGGTTTCTTCCTTTACCCGTTTTGAGCAATGATGACGGATGCAAAAGTATATTTGAAAGCAACGCATTTGACAGGAAAATGTCAAATATGTTTACTATTATTGAAGTTGATATAAAAAAAAACGATGCGTTATTCCACAATTTATATCAGCTGGCCATTGCTTGGGAAAAAATAATAAAAGACTCCTGTCCATCTTAAATAACCCACAGGAATATGTTAGACAATCTAGTGTGTCTGAATATATCGTGTATTCCATTTAGTCACGTTCACTGTCAGCAGTGCCTGCTTGGATAACGCTATGAACATTGCCTTGGACATCACGGAATTATCTTTGCATACGTTGTTTTTTTTTTACTTATTGTTATTTTTATATTTCATTCTCAAGTAAAACCAAATTCTCTGTAACTGTCATAAGTTCACTAGAATTATGACAGTTGTGAATGAATAATGTGAGCAAGATCTCATGATCCCCGTTACTAAAATTTTTGTGATTTGAATGCATCGCCAAAGTGACCACATCTGATGGGCCATTCACTTTTGACAGTATGACGAGTCCACTACTATTACATAATAATAAACAAGAAACATGACGCACAAGGTATGAATTAATGGCAAGAGTGAACGTGGAAGGCGTGGTGGACAATTGTTTTCAGATATACGACTGCGCGATTACCACATTGAGGCAAATAACAGGCGAGTTCTTTTCATGGAGCTCATGTTATGAAGTTCTTCTAGTCCCTGGTGAATGATCTTGAGTGCACGGTGTGTTGAAGTGTTTACTCAAAAACCTTGTCTGTGTACTTTGACAATGTGACAGTTTGGTGAGGAACTGACGATTTGCCAGTGTGGTGAAGTGTATGAGATGCCATTCTTGAAGTTTAGTTTCATAACTGCCAGTCTCTCGGAGATTTGTCAAGGATGTGAATTTGTTATTAATTGGCTCAACACGAGAAAAGGTTATGTGAAAACTTCTTGCTTGTAACTTGTAAACTGCATACTTACCCTCACAAAGCCGAAAGCTCGTTATGGGGATAAAGATAATTATGATCATGGTGATTTAGACTGACTTTTAGCTTTTTTTCCTTTGCTTTTTTTTTCCTTCATTAATGACTTGTTGCTTTCTTGAACGTCACATTGCTGATATAAGTTTGCTTTTTATGTTAGTTCCTTTTCAACTCATGACTTCCCACCGAGAGATCTGTTACGACAATATCTTAGTGTAATGTTATACTATTGATGAAATGACAGGTGGTGTTGCTATATTATCGTATGTGGTTTTTCTCTTTTTTTTTTCAAAGTTTGTAATACATATTATTATGCAATGTATATTATTCTTGGTGCTGGATTCATCAAGAAATCTTATGTAAATAATTGTTTTTAATCGTCGATTATGTCAGTGTATCAAAAGAAGATATTATAGCTCATGAAATGTATGTGGATGTAATCTATTAGCATGGCTTCTTTATTCAAAATCAAGGAAGCATAATGCAAACGCTTGCCAGTGCCATCTATCTCTTTAGTACAAATTAATGATACCAGCAACAGCACCCATTCTTCGTTAAGGATTGCCAAGCACTGACATCGAATTCTGATATGGGACATCTGATAACAGGCATCAAATCATGGTTGGTTGATTGGTTTCAATCCCTGAACCCTGATCAAGGGCGACTACTTTTGTTTCAGGCAATTCAAAACAGCAACTGGCGGTTACACTATTTCTTACAGAGAAAAACTGGTCTTTAAATGTAGAAAGCTTCTCTGAATAGAAACATTACCGCCACGCAACTCGACATCGAGGAAAACAGTGGCATAAATGCAAGTGACTTTGTTATGACATGCATAGAGATAGAAAGAAAACGCTTTCACTCGGAGAGCAAAGCAACAGAAGATTCTCAGAGGGAGATACCCCC
>JAWQUT010000048.1:1637594-1651108 GCA_033807755.1 Ellobium chinense | reverse complement strand
GGGGAATCAACGCTCAAGATTTTTCACAAATCTCTTTCAAATATAGTCACCTCGCCTTCTGATTTGGTTCCCAAATTTTCATCAGGCTGGTTTTGACCGCATGCTAATACATGGGCCTAACCACGTTATTTTCACATCTACAAGTATAAAAATGTACTTGAAATGGTACTTAAGAAAATTGTACTTGAATTAAACTAGATCACGGGTCTTTATACATATTTCTACACCCTGACATTGGCTGACAAGGACCACAAAAAGGGATATCAACGGCTTAATTGAGTTGTACAAAATGAGTGATTTGTCCTTCTAATAAGTGCCTGAATCCTTCTTAGCCGCTAGCCGCCAGCCCTACGAAGAAAACTGAAAGTCGCTGGTCATGTTCCATTTCCCTCATAACTAAACTGCGAGTAGCATTGTAAAATGAGCACGGCTCTGTTGTTTGTTTTTCTTTTTCTCAGACACAAAAGTTGTGACATTTTCTAATAGCTAATGATTTTATATAGGCTTGCAACTAAAGACTTGAAAACTGTGTGCTAACCGCTTAGGTTTGACGGAAATCCTCCAGTTACTTTCTTCTAACGACTTATTACGTCTGTGTGACATCGACCTTATACAGTCACTGAGTTCACCTGAAACAAACTTTTCTGGAACGTATATAAAAGGTTGAACTACAGTGGTCACCAAGTTGTCAAAAGAGGGTACATTAAGCATGTAATGGATTAATGATGTCACTCCACTCATCCATTTTGCTGGCGGGATAAGTGCGCGGGTAGGAACATTCTTGCGGAAGTCACACAATGACGTCATTCTGCTGCAAGAAAAATGGACTCTGAGCAAGTGGTATATTCGTAGGACAGGTAAAAGAATAATGAAATTATCAAAAGTTAAGCATTCCTGTTGTTAGCTGTATTCTGTTTAAAACACTTTGTAATAAAGAGAATGCACTGTTAGGTTCAAGTGTTTATTAGAGGCTTATGACTTTCTCTGTATGTCACAGGCCTAAGTAAGCTGTATGACACTATTCGCTGGAGGCGCCTGCTAAAAAAGACATGTCTGTTATACTTACTGTATTTCGCCACAAGACCCCATCGGAACAGTAAACTTTGAATCAACAATCTTTTAAAATATAATATGACGGGTCTTTTCTTATTCTGTATCGATAGCCAGAAATTCTACAACGCTATTTTCGGCACTTTTGATTTTGTTAAGCAAATAATACAGTGAAATCTCGATAAGTATGCCAATAACAATAACAAAAACAAAAACGAAAGCAACTAGTTGTAAATGAGCCATGCGGTAACAATGTTCTTAACAATTAATTCATTAGCGTGGATATGAGACTTATAAGCATTATTATGATAATGATTATGATTATTATGAGTATTATTTTTAGCAAAGGCTAAAAAATTGATATAAGGCGGAGAATCCCTATTGACTTGTAGTTGCCACGAGGGAGATAATTTAACTGAAGTAGCCTATAGGGCGAATGGTTGGAATGTAAAAGTAAAGAAGTATTTATGTGGCCTGTAATGTAAATCTCAAAAGTGAAATTAATTATTTTGTGTGAGCCTGAGCAAGTTTGCATTGGAATCCTCTGCACTTTTGGTGTTATGTTGCACACCACGTCATGTGCATTAAAACCTCTGGAAAACGGTAGTGTCTCCCTCTAAGATCGAGGTTCAAATATTTTGTTTTTCATTTTCATACACAGATCCAGATCTTTCATCGTATACAAATATTTCTGCTGGAACAAGCTTATCGATGACATGGCATATCGCGTATCCGCATAGGGTAAGTTCATTGTATTCATAATTGGTAAGTACGAGCGGGATGGCCAAAAAAAAAAAAAGAAGATAATTGATGAAGTATGATATCTTCAATATTCAAATGATATAAAATTCAGTTCGGTTCAACTTATTTATTCGAATCCAGGTTACATGGTTTCAAATATTTAGACATACACATAACTGCATATATACTAAATAAAGGAAACTGAAAATAAGAAACACAATCAGACACAGCAATATTCTCCAGTTGTGGGTGGTGCTAACATTGGATATAATTTTTAGTACTGAAAGAGGAAATATTGCATAATAATATGATTTAAACTCCTGGAATTCAGGATGAGCATACACAGACTAGCAAGATTTAAGAGGGTGTTTTATCTTGATTGGAGAAGAGTTCATGGGCTTTTGAGGTGTCTGTAATATTTGTCTTTCAACAGTCTGGGTCTTTCATGTGTAATTTTTTTTTTTCATTCAAACAGGGTACGGCAGTACAATTTGGTAATTATTAACAGAACGGACATTGTCTGTTAATTATGTATAATTCCAATAATTTGGGCAGCAGTTATACCACAGTCAAAAAAATTAAGAAAGACATGGCCTAACAACATCTTAGGGTTGTGTCCGACATATAAGCCACGGCACATCTTTTTTTTTTTTTTTGCAATATACTTTAACTTTTTTTACCGTGAAAAAAGCATGGCACCCAGGCCAATAATATGTGCAACAATAAAAGAATTCATTTGTCCACTATGTTTTCATTCTTAAACTTATCGGAATTTATATTAGAATGTGTGTGTGTGGAAGGAGGGGGAGGGGGGAGCAGCGGCGAGTACATTATTTCATCACTTTTCTTTACGGTATTTCATATCTTAGAATCAGTAACCAGGTGAACCCATTTGTCANTTTCCATTCAAACAGGGTACGGCAGTACAATTTGGTGATTATTAACAGAACGGACATTGTCTGTTAATTATGTATAATTCCAATAATTTGGGCAGCAGTTATACCACAGTCAAAAAAATTAAGAAAGACATGGCCTAACAACATCTTAGGGTTGTGTCCGACATATAAGCCACGGCACATCTTTTTTTTTTTTTTTGCAATATACTTTAACTTTTTTTACCGTGAAAAAAGCATGGCACCCAGGCCAATAATATGTGCAACAATAAAAGAATTCATTTGTCCACTATGTTTTCATTCTTAAACTTATCGGAATTTATATTAGAATGTGTGTGTGTGGAAGGAGGGGGAGGGGGGAGCAGCGGCGAGTACATTATTTCATCACTTTTCTTTACGGTATTTCATATCTTAAACTCAGTAACCAGGTGAATCCATTTGTCACTGAATACGATTCGTGATCTCAGAGTAGAGTGGACAGTGTCACTGAGCGAGGTCAGTTTCAATGCCTTGATATTAACTTATTAAGTGTCCAGTCATTCGCTCATACATTCAGGGATACACCTCATAACATTAGCTGGGTGGGGGCGGGGGGTNGTTATGACGAACTTGTTGTCTTCAATAACAGATACTTGTTTTTTTTTGGTGGGTTTATTTCCTCTTTTGTGTGTGTGTGTGTGTGTGTGTGTGTGTGTGTGTGTGTGTGTGTGTGTGTGTGTGTGTGTGTGTGTGTGTGTGTGTGTGTGTGTGTGTGTTTTGTTTTTGGTTTTTTTTTTTAATTTTCACACCTTTGTGCCTTCCTGCTTAAATTTAATTGCCTTCGCCAGCTCTGATATAAAATCCTATCTATCGCTCTAAAGGAACAGCGTAGTCATGATTGTGAATTTCATAAACTTATTACATACAATAAAGTTCGTTTAATCGCAGTTTGTTCTTAAATCAGATATAAAATTCAAAAATAGAACTACTTTGTTGGCATTTTCCGTTTAACCCCTTCTCCACGTCATGTTTTTCAAGTGCAGTTATCATCAATTACAAGGGTTCGCTAGTTTCTGCGTAGGAATAGTTCTTTATGTAGAAGATGAGACGTACTTGGACGTCGGAATGCTACCTTTGGGATGTATAATAATATATACGTTTGAGAGCTGTTTGTAGCAAAGTGTAAAGAAGTACATATACGTCATACGAAGCGAAATGGTTTCACATTGGGTACCTGGCAACAGGTAGTGGAGGACATTGTCAGAATGCTAATGATCAGCGCCTGTAAATGGCAGTGGCACTGTATGCTCCCAAGGGAATTGAAAAGGTTCTGGAGTGATCGGGCCTGCTGAGGTAATAATAGTGTGAAGTGGGGTGAGCGGGCATTAGCTTAGATGCGAGACTTATAAGCATTATTATTATGATTATTATGATTCCTCTTCTTCTTCTTTGTCTTACTATTATTATTATTATTAGCAAAGGCTTAAGAAGTAGATATGCGTCAACGTAGCGAAGAAGTTTGTAATTTTTAACGGTCCTCTGGCGCTACGTTTTAACACAAGTCCTCAGACGACAATCTGACATTAATGTTCTGTTTCATGAATAGGATAGTAATCGAGCTCTGTCCCTAACAGGGTGGAATCTATGCGGAACTTAGGGACAAGTACGATCTACTCGTCAGACGATACCCTGACACTGAATTTGTTCTCGCTGACGATGTCACGTAAGAATGGTCTGCCCTTATCTATCCTTCATCTTCATAACAACAACAACAACAACAACAACAACAACAACAACAATCACAACAACAACAACGATCACTATTATTGCTTATTTCAACACTGCTGCTGCTGTCATCAGTGCCTCTCATATCACGACAACGACAGCTGTCATGATCAGCATCATCATCATTACCACCCTACTACCATCACTTCCACTCCACTTCTACCATTACCTTTTTCACTAGCACCATTTCCTTCAGCTATAGTTATTTCTATCACGATCACCGCTACCATTATCAATACTTCTACTACCGCCAACACCATGATGCCTTCGTCTCCTTTAGTTACGCTGCTATTATTTCCTTACCACAAGCACTACGCCACCATCCTAACATCTGGTCCTTATTAAATGTTTTCACTATCAGCGGCAGTTTTAATACTGTTCTACATCTACTTAAATACTCCTACCACTACCACTCCTACCATTTTCACTTTAAATTCTATTATCACCGCCATCACATCTTCTTCTGTCTTTACTTTTACTACTATTATTCCACCAACGCAGTTATTTCTGTGAAAGCTTCATTTCTATTTTTATTACTGTTCCTATTAATAATAGGATCATCATTTTAAACGTTATTGTTAATTCCACTTACTACCACCATTACTACTATCACCACCACCACTAGTAGTAGTAGTAGTAGTAGTAGTAGTACTACTACTACTACTACTACTACTACTACTACAACTACTACGACTATTACTACTGCTACTACTACAACAACTACTACTACTATTTATAGTATTACTACTACTACTGCCATTATCATTACTATTACTGTCACTATTATCACTGTTGTGTCCATTTCTCCCTTCACTTCCATTATTACCATGATCATTAAATGCACAATAACTTCCCCTTTCAATACAGCCGCCGTCGTCACCACAACCATTATTTCTACTACCATCGCCTCCAGTGATATAACAACAACAATAACTGCTACTACTACTGCTTTCATTTATAGAACCACCACCATCCTCATCATAATTACCACTGCTATCTCTGCTAATACAGTACATACCGCTTAATCGCATTCCGCATATTAGTACCCTTCTCACAATGGCAACAACTTTCTAGATGCAAAAGTTCGCAGACAATATATCGACGGCTGAGCGCAAGAAGTGACTATCTCCACTTTTGGTCAAATTGGAGTTATCGACATAGGTTGGGTTATTTTTAGCCGGTTTTTCACTGGTATAAATATCAAAGCCGTATCTTTATTGGTTGCCGAGTTATTGCCATTTCTTTTTTGACTATCTCCAATTTTTCCAGAACTTTTCGTGCAAGAAATGACTAAATGGATATAGTCAGTTCTTGCACTCAATGAAATTGACAGCACCGTTGAAAAGACTATGTTTATATAGCAAATAGTCAATTCTTGCACTGATGGGGAGATAGGCACACTTAGTTTTTGTTTTACTTTTATGCGTATTCGAGTACTTTTGTTCGCATGCCCGACGAAACCAATATGGCACTGACACGTGCAGCCCGGCGCTATTTAGGTGGTAAGTAAACGCTAATATTACTTATTATATTGAGCTCAAGAAACGGAGGAAAAGAAGGAGAAAAGCTTTCCATGGTAGCAGCAACATGGACAAGGAGGATACTGAACAGGTACTTGAAGAAGGGCTGAGAGAGCGCCAACCAGAGATAGAAACCACGGGAATTCGACCGCCACCAATGGAACTCACAGAAAGAGCTAGTGGTACGCGCAACCGCAAACAAAATGACACAGAATGGAAAAGAAATGTTAGGAATCTCTAAACAGCAAGGGAATTGAGCATACCGATTCAACAGGAAATGTTAAGAACAAAAAATATCCAACAGCAGTTGATTGCAGCAAATGCAAATATAAATGTACAACAAAATTCACGGAAGAAAATAGGGTGAGACTTAACCAAGAGTATGGTCCATTGAAGATTTCAGTATGAAGAAACAGTATATAATTGCAAATGTCATGCATGGCCAGCAATGCTAAGCGCACTCAAGCAGATGAAGACCAGAGAAAGAGAAAGCGGTCTTTATCAAAGGCAAATTACTTTTCAAAAGAAGACTCAAAGCAACGTGTCTGCAAAAAGTTTTTTCTCTCCACGTTAAACATCAGTCATGGCCCCGTAGATAACGCTCTCCTTAAAAGGAATGAAAGTGGTGTTTTCACAGGGACAGATGGGCGTGGTATTCATCAAGCCTGGAACAAAACACCAGAAAGAACAAAACAAGCCATAAGAGATCACATTAGCTCGTTTCCATGCATAGAAAGCCATTACACACGGAAAAGCACCATAAGAAAGTATCTTGATGCCAACCTGTCTCTATCAAAGATGTACCATCTCTTTAAGGAGAAGTGTGACACGGTAGGGATTGAGTCACCAAGTGAATTTGTGTATCGACAAGTATTCAATGAGGAGTTCAGCTTGTCATTTTTCGAGCCAAGAAAAGACATTTGTGCCAGCTGCCATCAGTTTAAGCAGCTGACACCGCAGGAGCAGAATGAGAGAAAGGAAGAACACCTTGTGCATCTACAAAGGTATGGAGACTCGATGAAGGCAAAAGAAAAAGACAAACAGAGATCAAATGAGGAGGACACTTTTATGTCTGCATCTTTTGACTTACAAAGCATTCTACAGCTTCCTTCAAACAATGCCTCTTTGACATTATTATTATGCACGTAAACTCTGTGTTTACAATCTTACCATTTGGGAGGATAAAAACCCTAACAACGGATACTGCTTCTCCTAGGCAGAGACGCAGGGCAAGAGAGGGAGCGTTGAAATTGCCACATGTTTGCTTAAATGGCTCAAGCAGTTGCCACCAACAGTCGAAGAAGTGTCTCTATTTTCTGACACATGCTCGGGTCAGAACCGTAACCAACAGATGGCTTCTATGAGGCTACGATTTGTGCAGGACGAAAGCAACAAGTTATAACTCACAATTTTCTTGAAAGCGGACATTCTATGATGGAGGTTGACAGCATGCACGCTGCTATTGAACAATGAATGATTGGAAAAACATTTTTGTCTCGTCTCGACGAAAAAATCCATACCGAGTGGAAATCGTGGACCATTCCCAGTTTGTTGATCTTAAAACTCTTGCTGACAAACTGATAAGAAACAGGAATAAAGATGAAAATGGTGACACAGTAAATTGGCTGCATGTGAAGTCATTCCAGTACCGACATGATGAACCAAACACACTGCTGTATAGATATGGCTATGACGAGCATTTCAAAAAGATCAACATTCGTGGGTGCGGAAAACCTGTCACAGTTCAAGATCTTCCTCTGAAACCTGCCTACAGCAAGACGCTGTCAATTTCACAAGCCAAGAAATCTGATTTGCTCAAATTGTGCAAACAACTTGTAATACCAAGAGAGTTTACTGCTTGGTATGAGAGCATCCCAAGTTCAGAAATTGTCAGAGACCTTGCACCAGAACCAGCAGCTGACGACACGGACGAGGAGCTGACAACATAGAAGTGTCCAATCAGAGCTTGGAAGTGGCCATGAATGGTTTATTACAACTATCTTTGGCACTTAATCTTTAGCCAGGAGTTTTTGACTTTTCTTGAACACTGATCTCAATTTTATTATATACTTGAGATAATGAAAGCAGTTGATGTTTTTAGATTTTGAAACAGACCTTGTTACCAGCTCAATTTTGTTACATTGTTCTGTCACGAATTAAATTTTTCATTGTAATGGAACTTTCAGTTTCGTTAAATTTATGAGTTGTTGGCTGAATCCAGGTTTGCTTTTGATTTTGTTCTCCTGTTTTGTTCTCAAACTTATAAAAGGAATGATGTATTCAAAAGTTTGTCTTTTTCCTTAACACAGCTGCAATGGCAGCTTGGCTTATATTACAATAAAACTTTTGTGCGTCCACAGCGACGAAGACTACAACAAATCGTAACGAATGTCTCTCTGGAAATAAAAGATGCCTATATCCACAAAAGTTAATACAGCTGAGTTATGTCACTACAAAACACGTAGTGCAAGAAGTGACTATGTCCACATAAGTGATTAAGTGCACTTGTGGTTTGAAAAACAGTTAGTGCAAGAAATGACTATCTCCATTTTCACCAGTTTATTATAAAACGGCACACACGAAGTTGAGTTTGAACAGTTGATGATGTTCAGCATGCGAAAAACTATAACAAGTCTGAAGGATTTGATATAATATTGATAAATAAACTTTTCATGCAAATTTAATGATCATCAAAATTTCAACTGCGATTTTCTCAAAACTAAGAAAAGTGGAGATAGTCACTTCTTGCGCTCAGCCGTCGATATATAGTTTTCAATTGCACCTTTGTTTGGTGCAACTCAGTGGCATCGAGTGTAGCACTGCTAGTTGCCAGGGTGGATAATATCGGATCAAAAATTTTAAAAAATCATCGCTTATGGCATTGATGTTTGATGACAAAAATACTGATAATGTAATGTTTCACGACGATGACAAGGGAAACAAGCCATTTCAATTTTCCAAAAGCTTAACAACAACAACAACAACAAAGCTTTCCACAGGATTAAACTAGGCCAGTCGATATCCACATGTAATTGGCAATTAAACTCTCTTTCTCATCACAATGCTTGTTGACCAATAATTATAAGCATTACTCAGTCATTCATATTGTTTCCGTGATTCACAGTTAGATCATGGCAATCACGAGATTATTTGTCTCGACTGGTCGATTCGACAGAGCGTAAGTTGTAATAACGTATCAATTCAGTATCACTGTAGTTTTATTTCCCTTTTGGCGCGTTTGTTTGGTCCCGACAATTTGACAAAATGGGAAACCACATCCCTTCCGTAATTGTAAACGCTTTTGGTTGGGGCGTGCCAGTCACAGTGAGGAAGGGTGCATATCTACTAGAGGTTTGTTAGAAATGTGTCACCTTTAGCAGGGAAGAAAAAGCTCGGCAACATGGTGGCAACCATCAATGGTTTCAAATTTGGTAGTGGGATATCTTATCGAGGACGTGACAGGAATAAGTGGTGGTTTGTATGCGAATGAATAAGGCAAATAAATAAATATAGCAAACACCACTAGCAAGTCAGTGCATTTTTTCCTGTTTCTTCCGCACTAGTCGCAGCCATCTTAGCTTTCCCAGAGAGCTAGAGACTGATATTTCCTTTGCCAAGATAGAGGTCTGGCTTTCCAGTTTGCCAACTTGCAAGAACCAATCAAACGTATCCCTTCAGACACTGCCACGACAGCAAACGTAATCGATGATCACTGAAAACATTACTGTTTAAACGATATATCCCGAAATACAAATTTTCAAAATTTAGTGGGTGCCCACCCAAGTTACTCGCACTTGCTCATCATCATCGCTCTCCTCATATCAGAGCCCTTACCTATCCTATACAATTGCCCTCCTACGAGTGCGAGGGTTGCACGCTAAGACTGGTCAAGAGAGCTGCCGAATGGGGAAGCAACTATCTCTTCTGGAGCTGCGCTGACATTAATCTCGTCACCAAGTGTAAGTACAGTGGGACCTCACGATCTCGATACTTGAACCTCACAAACTTAAATCACACGCTTACTCGTTATATATATAATGCTGAATAACATCATTTAATCTTCGAAAGGATTTCCATATGTGAGCCATCCTACGACAGGCAGGGGGGGAAAGCGAAATTGCGAGATTTGAAAACGACCATTTTTATTTCTTTGTGTATCCCCTACAAAAAAAAAATAAAAAAATCAAGGCTTTGTTTGTTCATACCGGCCCCATCAAACTTTAATGCGTTTATTGGTATGGATCAGGAGCATGTTGATTTCAAGCCCTGGAGATTGTGGAACAGATGTGTTTACTGTGTATGTTGCGATGTGTACTTAGTCCTGATGCTCTCAGGGGTGATTGTAAGCTTGTACTGATGTGTGTATTCATTGTTGCAAATATTTGCATCACTGAGCAAATAATACTAATAACAGCGTTGAAAATGCAGTTTCAACATTTAAAAGGTCGTATTCAACATCAACTGTGTCGGTGAGAATGCAGTTTCAACATCTGGTGCTCTTCATTGACATTGATGACTATGCAGTCTCGACATCTAAAGCTATATTCAACATCATCTGAACTGCATCGGTGAGAATGCAGTTTCAACATGTAATATTCTTCTCAACGACATCGAGGAGGCTACAGTATCTACATCTTATAAATTATATTCAATATCAACTGAATAGCATAGCATCAATGAGAATCACTTTCTTCAACATCTAATACATGTACTTCTATTCAGTATTGATTGTAGCATTAAAAATGAGACAGTGATTACGACATCTAAAATTCTATTCAGTATTAACTAAGAAGCATTTATATTAGGATGCACAGAGTAACTTCCCACCCCCCCCCCCNGGGGGGGGGGGCGCTTGGTTATTTTTGTGCGAGGGAGAGGTTGGAAGGGTCACTTGTAATTTGGACATCTAAAATTTTGTTCTGCATCATTCTTGTTCACAGCACTTAATAACCGTGAGCGGTGCTCAAACCATGGAACATATGACGGAATCCAGTGTGCGTGCGATAGAACGTATGTCGGGGACCAGTGTCAGTTTAAAGGTAACCTCTCCTCCTCCTCCTCCTCCTTCTTTTACATCGTCTACAACAATAGTGGATCTAAAAGTGTTTTCATTGAAAGCATAGATCTGCTATAAGAAGACAATGCTAATAAAGGACGATGTTGAAAAGTGGGAGACGATAACTGTGGGCGGCATTAATAGATTGATGGTTTGAAGGCTTGTAATATCCTGGGAACACAAAAAAGAAAAAAATAGGAGAAAACGAAAACTCCAAAAGAAGAAGCCGTGTGAAGCTGCACATGTCTCAGTAGCAATGTAATATGCACCTGTCTCAATAGTATAATCATGAGCATCTGTTTCAAGTATGAGTACATCTGTCTTTCATTATGTTTATTTGTCTCTGTGCCTTTGTAATGGTTACTTTTTTCGGTGTTACTTACCCACGGTGTAATGTGCACGAATCACACTGGTACTATAATGTGAAACCCGTCTCAGTAAATATGTAATGTACACTGCTCTCAGTGATACTGCTATTTACATCTGCACTCGATACAGACGTATTATTGCGTGCATCTCTTTCAAAGGCATTGTAATGTGTACCTGCCTGAATAGTATTATCATGAGTGTCCGTTTCAAGTATGGGCACATCTGTCTTCCATTATGTTTATTTGTCTCTGTGCTACTTTATGTTCACCTTCTTCAATGGCATTTGTCCACTATATAATGTGCACGAACCACACTGGTATTAAAACGTGAAACCTGTCTCAGTTGTACCATTATGTACATCAACCTCAATAATACTTTTTACATCTGTACCCGACTCAGGGAGAATATAGCGTGCATCTCTTTCAAAGGCATTGTGACGTTTACCTGTGTCATCCGTATCATAATGTGCACTTGCTATTATTAGTGGTATTAAACTGAGGCCTGTCTTTGCTGTATTATTATGTGCACTTGTCTCGTATTATAGCGTACATTTGTCTTCCTGAGATAACAATGTGTCGTGTTACAATAGGAAAATGTGCACCTGTCTCAGTGATAGTCTCGTGTAAAGTACATCTGTTTTACTGGTATTTCAGTGTGCACTAGAGCTGTACTACTATCTAAAAAGTTCATGTTCCGTCAAATGCTTTGCTCCTCAAACTGAACGTTCGTCTTCACTAAGCAGCAACAACCTTATGGGAGAGAGTTTTCCCAAATTTAATGTGGCTGCTCTTTCCTGTTTGAGGTCTTATATGTGGGGTCATGCTCACACTCCCATCCTCTCCCCGACTCCCCACCCCCGACTCCCCTGACTCCCGATTCCCGACCCTCGACCCTCGACCCTCGACCCTCTGTCACACTCTGCCTTCTTAGCATTCAATCTTGTACAATGTTTTCATGTTTCAGATGAGTGCGAGGATGCTTTTGATTGCAATTTTCACGGCAGTTGTGTGGACACAGAGTCTACCCGCTACCCGAAGCGCCAGTGTTACTGTTTACCCGGCTGGTTCGGCAGGACTTGTGAGAAAGGTACGACCATTAATTCAACACCCAAGTAGACTTGCCTCCGTACTTAACGAACTTAATTCCTTGCTTGCCTTATTACCTACTTAAATATCTACTTTCTCAAAACATGCTGTCCTATATTATACATTCTTGCCCGATTAACTACTACTTACCTATCTACTGCCTACCTACCTACTTACCTACCTTTCTTCCTACCTACCTATCTACCTACCTACCTACCTACCTACCTACCTACCTACCTACCTATTTATCTACCTGCTTTCTCATGTAAATTCTTGCCTTTCGGCCTACATAACGACAGTCTTACTACCTCTAGCTCTACCTTACCACATACAACCTATCCAATACCTTCCTGCCTGTCTCTCTGTCTGTCTGTCTGCCTGCTCGCAATTGGTTCCTCTCACACAAAATTCTCTTCAGAGTCCCCTGTGAAAAGCAAGGCTGAAATCGACCTGACCCGATACAAGCACAGAGGACTGTTCAAAGACTTTGATCTCTATCACAGAATTCTTCCGGTACGGTCAATCACAGTTTTCATGCATTATCTTTATTACTTGTATGTGTTATATTTACCTAGTAAAATGAACAAATCAAGTACACCGCTGAAGTTTTAGTCACTCACAGTTTTGAAGTTGCAGTCAATTTTAATATTATTTACAACAAACAAAGGAGATCAGTTAACACCGAATGCCGATAGTGCCCACGCCTAAATCAGCTACTGTCTCTCTATTGCCAATGATTTAAGAAACAACCAAGAATATAGCTGGGTTTTGATTTTCATGTGTATGTCATCAGAGAATTGCCAGATCAGTTTAACCAAGTGTTACTCTGTGGATTTGTCTGTTAAGTATTCGGGCTATCAGGATTGTTTTCTTTACGTTCTATTGTTTTCCTTCATTTATTGAGAAGATCAACTCATTGCAGACTTGATTCAATGCTGTACTGATTCAACGGGTTAATGCCTATCGATAATAAGTCAACTAATCAATAGTCTTTTGGAGTCTTAAAATGGCATAAATGAGTTCCGACCATGTCGAG
>JAWQUT010000048.1:1608249-1636205 GCA_033807755.1 Ellobium chinense | reverse complement strand
CCTGAAAGAGAACCAGACCCTGAAAGAGAACCAGACCCTGAAAGAGAGCCATATCCTGAAAGAGAACCAGACCCTGAAAGAGAACCAGACCCTGAAAGAGAGCCATATCCTGAAGGAGAACCAGACCCTGAAAGAGAACCATATCCTGAAAGAGAGCCAGACCCTGAAAGAGAGCCAGACCCCGAAAGAGAACAAGATCCTGCCGGAGAAAGAGGACCTCATGAAATCAACCCGTGCGACGGTTCATGCAGTTCCATTGATGGCTGTCTCTACGATGTGGTCTGGACTCACAGCCCTGAAAATCAGACTGTTACCTTCACTGTCATTGTGCCTCTGTCCAGCGATGGTTACTTCGGTCTAGGATTTTCCTTGGACACATTCATGGTGAGGAACTCTTCATTGACCTGTAGACTGTTATAGGGTTTATGCATGACACTACCATAGACCACGAGCTTATGAAAAACTGTTACATAGAAAAAGTTGATTGACACAGAGAGAGAGAATATCAATGCTTGGTACAAGGCAATTCCACCGGAATTCCACGTCAGTTACGCTAATTTCTGAAAAGTTTTGATTTTATAGCAATATGTTTTGGCTGTTCCAAACAAAGGTTAATTTATTCTTTAACAGAAATCGAAACTGGTTGATGTAAAGTCACTTCAGAAATTAGCGCAACCGACGCGGCATTCTGATGGAATAACGTTTGGAAATTTGGCCCGGGCAAAAAGTAATTGGACACCTGGACCGCGAAATACCTGTTATCTATCGGGACCCGAGATTACTTTAAAAGAACCCGATTTCAGTAATCGTTTATCCGCCAGAGGAGACCTATATAACCCAGGTTGTGTACTCGTTTACTCGAGGAGACTGAATGAACCCGGGCTTTTTAGTATTTGTGTACTCATGAGGGTTGGTCCTGTTTCGATAATAAACAACACATACAAGAACACTTTCGCTGATTTCAAACCCGAAACCCAAACGAAGCCTGGGCGGGTAACGACGAAATCAGGGAGGGTAACGATGAAACTTGGGCAGATAACGAATCCCGGGCTGAGCTGGGCGGGTAACGTGTTTTACGTATAGCGATAGGAGAGGCCATGAATTGCTTAAGCTATGTATCTCGCCAGCTAGAAGTAATCGCAAGTACCTGGGTACCCGGATTTTGACTATCCGAGATACTTCTTGGACCGGAGTTGTCACAGGCCTATTGGAAATATATCAGTGCTTTTATCTAGTGACATCGCTTGAACCATTACGAATGTGAGTGATCCATATTCAGTCATGCGGGATAGTCCTAGTTTTAAGGCAATGCACCTGAATAAATTATACTGAAGAGAACTAGAGTTTTAAGCTGAACCTCATGAATACTGCAGTGGAAAGATGGAAACGGAGCGCTGCGAAGTGCCAGAGTTCAGAAAGTTCATAAAGAATAATAAATGTACGGATGCAGTTGGTGAACGCAGTCTTCTATAGAAAATTTCAACTTTACATGTCATACCTGTGGGCGATACATTTGGGTTTTTTGAGAAAAGATAAATTCATTTAACGGCTGTTTTGTAATAAGCACGCTCGACTGGTATTTTTATCTCTTTACTATTGCTGTCAATACTGTTAATGTTCTTGTCGCAGTTTAGAAATACATGGAGTTGGCAGTAATGTCTTGTCTGTAGTTGTTTCCTAATGTTCTTGTCGTGGTGGGGCATGTGGAGTTGACGATGATGTTTTCTCTGGAGTTGTGTTTTTTTTTCTGATGTTGTTGTGGTAACTAGATATATGGAGTTTATTTATGATGTCATTGTGGAATATTTTTTTAATGGCTGACAATGATGTTACCTCTTTATTTGCATTCTGATGTCGTAGTTGGCTATATGGATTTGGCAGTGATATTACTTCTGTATTTGTTATCAGTGTCAGTACTGGTGGAAGACAACGCGCAGGTAAAATTGTTGTAACTGTTTATGTCGTCATCTCACCGAATGTATTTGTTTCCGTAAATCAAATATCTATAGGTCAAGATCTAGTCTCTGATATTTTTTTTTCAGCCCAACAGTGACATCGTCGTAGGATGGGTGCAAGATGGGGCGACATATATTTCTGACAGGTAGGCTGAACACATATTATATAGGGTCAGGCTTGTTATACAGTGGATTTTCAGTTGGACTTTTGGACTTTCTGTGTCTGGCGCATATGCGCTATTGCATTGCCCACGGATTAATATTGTTAATATGCCCCGCATGACCGATTCGCTGGTCAGACAATGTAAGCCCATTCAAAGAACGAATAATCTTTCTACGTGGATCTTAAGATGAAATTTCTTTTCTATTCACTCAACGATGAACCTCTTGTTTCTAGGCCTAACTCCTATGTCTTGATATCACCAGATGGGCTGCCCTCCATTCCAGGCCAGACCTTGATATCCACAATGACCTCACTGTCATCTCGGGGAAAAGATCCAACGGAATCACAACAGTGACCTTCTTTCGTCCCCTGGATACCATGGACACGGCCGACCTACCGTTGGACGTGCCCGAGTGCATCTATCTGCTCACGGCTGTTGGGCCAAGGAGGTCCAATAATGACATTTTCCATCATAGCATCCGAAGTATATCTACAGATAAGTTCTGTTTTACTGGCTGTGCAACCACTAGCTATCCAGTAATTGAAACTGAAGTAAGAAGAAAAAGGGAACCAACTGGAGAAGGAGAACCTCTTGGAGAAAGGGAACCTACTGGAGAAGAAGAACCTCTTGGGGAAAGGGAACCTACCGGAGAAGAAGAACCTCTTGGAGAAAGGGAACCTATTGGAGAGGAAGAGCCTACTAACGAATGGGAGCCTACTGAAGAAGGGGAACCGACAGATGAGAGGAAGCGTAGAAGTCCAGGTGCACTTCTTCTTCCTCCCTTTCTTCCTATTCTTCCTTTCCTCTGTCTACTTTCTGGCGTTCCGCTGTGATTTGGTGGAAGCGGAGGGTGCGCCTCTGAAATGGCCTAAACCACACATGCTACATATTTCAATTCACACTTCTCAGATGTTTATTTCCTTTATAATGATGGTACAAAATATGGATATACGAGGTATACCTTTTATATGCTCGGACTAACCATATTCTACTGGTCCTAGAGAGCTGAAACTTTTGTAACAACTTCTCGAAGTACTCTGCATTAGCATTAATGCACGACTGCATCCTCCTAACCCAAGAGACTAAGGAAGGCCTTTGATAAACAGTTATTGATATACCATAGGGCAGTAACAGTCCTTTGTTCTCCTACAGGAATTGTTATAATATGGCCGCATTTTCCGAAAAAAAACAAACCAACGCTACCATCATTTTACCAGTGCTCTGAGATCGCTTAAATTTCACAGGTGGAGCATCTCCAGCACCCACCCAACACATGCTTTGCTGCTTGCTTTCAGGATTGTAATTGTACACCCATGTCTCGTCTCCAGTCGTGACTTTATACAGACTTTGGCAGATCTTCATTATTCTCTAAGCATGGTTTGACAAAACTTAACCCTAGGCCTTTTCTGATCCTCAATCAACATATGGGATACCCACCGGGCACAGACCTTCTTTATCGTTAAGGATTCATGTAATATTTTATAGACAGTAGCGGATGAAAAGCCAAGTTTCTCCTGTATTTCTTCATATGTTATTCTCCTGTCTCTATCCACCAACTTTCGCACAGTTTCTATGTTTTCATTTGTAGTTACAGACGGGTCTTCCAGAGAAGGGGTCTACTTTAGTGGTCTTTCTGCCGCATGAAAATTCCTGATACCATTTGTAAACAGTTGATTTGAAAGGGGCAGACTCGCCAAATGTTGCTGTTAGCTGATCCAGACATTCCCCTTTTGTAGTCATACAAAATAATTGCTCCAAAATCACGAGCGTGTAGCTCCATTTTGACGTTCGAAGACAGCCTTACCTCACCTCACACTTCCGGTCATGAAACATGTCATTTTTGTTGTAAAATTATGAAAAAAATTTCCCGATCTTATATAGCATTTATGCACCCCTCTGCCAAATTTGAAGCTAATAGGATTAGTAGAAATAGGTCAGTCCGAGCATATATAAGGTATGAGGTATACCTTCTTTTTTTTTTTTTGTCCCACTCCTTTCTGATTGGCGCCGGCGTTGGTTAGTTGATTGTTACTTTCATTACTTTCATTCAGGGTGTTAACATTCTGTTCTTATTCTAGAGTGTTATAGTGTTACTCCCTCCCACCGCCTACGCAACTGGTGGTGACCCTATATCCCAAACGAAAATAAATCCCCTATTAGTGTTAGACAAAATTCCTACTTCTATAACCCTGGCCCAGCTGGGTACCAGGGGTGGAGTGTTGAATACCTCGTATATCTACCACAGACAGACAGACAAACAGACAGACAGACAGACAGACAGACAGACAGACAGACAGGCAGAAGGCAGGCAGGCAGGCAGGCAGGCAGGCAGGCAGGCAGGCAGGCAAGCAGGCAGGCAGGTTGGTTGGTTGAAGAGAAGTTAATGCTGATGCTAACGGTTTGGGACATTCACTTTGTAAATCATGTAGTATTTCATTAATTTTCCTTTTTTCCTTTTTGTTTAACTGGACAAAGATTGCCTCATGCAGAGAGTATAGCTTTGATAAATGTCACGATGTTTTGCTTGATTGGAAACAGTTGAATTAAATAGATTATTCATTTTTTTTTCTAATGGGGTATCCTTCACATACTTCTCAATCCCTCTTTTCCTGTGAAATATCGTACTTTTTACATTTAAACAATATGTAAAATTCGTCACACATATCATTTTGACATATCCCATGTCCTACATCCCACATTTGTATTATATAATATTCATAATAGCTGAAAATTGTATTGTTGCATAGAAATTGACCCTATATCTACAAGTTGAGGTGAAAACCCTCTATGACCGGGATATAGAAAGCTTTCGGCGTCAGAATGCAGATATATCTAACTTAATATAGTAACTTCCTCTTGGCCAGACTGTGACTACCATCTCCAGGTCTCTACCCTCCCCTCTCCTCCCTCCCCCATCTAATCCCTCCCAGCCTTTCCCACTCCACATGTTTGGAATTCATTCAAGTTAACGCTACCACCTTCTCAGCCCCAGGTCATCCCATGGATTGCATAGACGTTGTCATTGGCGGAGCCAAAGGAGACCTGAGTCGGATTGGAGACTACTACACACGTAGCAGGTGATTGTGTCCTTGTTCAGATGGCTTTGTAATTAAGGGTTGCCTTTTTTGCACACGGCACTGCATTGCCCTCTTGTGACACCAGAACCTCGGCAAATTCATGGGCATGAATTATTAGAACAGCCCTGCCTGGAGCTTGCTTGATATAGGGTTAGAGTGCAAAGTTAAGGGTGGAGTTAAGGGGGGAAAAAAAAGCACACCTGGGACAGTTCCTAGACATTATTTTTGTCTGGGAACTCCTTCATGTGTGCTGTCTCCTTTCTAATCCTGTCCCTAGCACTAACCCAAGGCCTTGGCTGAAGTAGGAAAAATCAGGAAAAGCACTATTGATCTGGAGGCAAAAGCGGCTAATCAAAGGAAGGATTGCTCTAAAAAATTCATAGGCATGGAGAAATTTGTGGGGTCTATCAATTAATAATAATAGTAATAATGCGGTTTATAAGTCTCGTATCCAGGTTAATGCCCGCTCACGCGACTTCACACTATCATTACCCCAGCAGGCCTGATCACTCTAGGACTTTCTCGACTCCCTGGGGAGCATACAAAGCCGCTGCCATTTATTGGCTCTGATCACTAGCATTCTGACAATTTTTCCACTGCCTATAGCCAGGTACCCATTTTATAGACGGGTGGACTGAGGAAAATGAGAATGAAATGCTTTCCCAAGGCACTTACAACATGACCGTGGTCGGGAATCGAACTCACGACCTTTAGATCTTTATTCCAACGCCGTAACCATTAGGCCACGCTGCTCCACAATTAGTAATAGCACATTATTTGAAAAAAATGGTATGATGATAATGATTAAAATGAAACAGCCTGGCCGAATGGGTGCAGTGTTGGACTCAAGATCTAAAGGTCGTGGATTCGATCCCCAACTACGGTCATTCTTTGCAGATGCCTTGGCCTTGGGGAAAGCATTTCATTCATAATTTCCTCAGTCCACCCGTCTGTAAAATGGGTACATATAGGCAGTGAAAGATATTGTCAGAATGCTAGTGATCAACGCCTGTATATGGCAACGGCACTATATACTCCCCCAGAGAGTTGACAAAGTTCTAGAGTGACTTAGCCTGCTGGTGTAAAAACAGTATGAAGATGCGTGAGTGAGCATCAGCCTGGATACGAGACTGTCTTGTAAACCGCAATACTATTATTATAAAGTAATGGTGATTTCTGTCATTTATTTGTATTTGGTCTCTTCCCCCTTTTTACTTCTCAATGATGCGCGTTTGTGTTGTAAAGGTCATTTTGTATCTATTTTGTATCCTTTTTATGTTAGATTTAGTTTCCTGATGAAAGACCAAGGGGTCGACAATTAAAAACTTGCAATTAAATATTGAACAATGTGTATGTAATGCCTAGTTCGAGAGATTTTTTTTCTTTTGCAAATGATTAAGATGATGATGGTAAATGGTAATTATGACAATGATGATAATGTTGTTCTGCAGATCGACCCCATTGTTTGATGACGTTTACGGTGGCCAGGACAGTCTGACAGCCGCACTAGGCTATGAGGAAAACGGCGTGACCACTATTTTGTTTAGAAGGAAATTGGAATGTGAGTCAATTTATGTCTTTTACTTACACTTGTACCTCTAAGGTGTTAGAGACAATAGACGTGTTCACGATTCAGTAATAGTAATCTTACACTTGGTACATATGCATACACATACATTGGTTAGTACTGGGAGGTTGTCCTGTCTGGCCTTGAAGGAGTTCCCATATGCCTGGGTTTGGAAGACTCCAAGGGAGGGTTATACCAGAATGAATGTCTTGCATTTTGTAGTGCAGGTGTTGTAACAGTAGCTGTATAACTTAACGAAGGAAACCCAGCCCATTGCTTAAAATTAACTGCCTCTTCAGTGCACCCCAGAGGCTAAATTTGTTGTGTTGTTTTGGGTTTTTTTTGTGGACAGTGATACAACAAGAGAGAAATACTTTGAACTTCAGTCATATAATCTGTGGCGGAATTTGGGTATTACTCACTGTTTTGTATCACCTGCAAAAGTCAAGGTCTCCTTATATTGGTGTTTTATGATATGAAAGCAAGCGAGCTGGGCACATCGTGACTACATTCAAAATCGTGTCGGTAGAGAACCAACACCGTTCTTGCATATCAGTCACCTCACCGCAGATACATGTGACCTGGCCTCTGGCCTACAATTACGTTAATGTTTGCAGCCATTCAAAATAAAGCTTAAGTCACTTTTTGGCTATATTAAGTTCGTGATATGATATAATAGCTTAATGTATGTATTTTTATTAGGTGAAATAATTTTTAGCCTAGTGTTTTGCTGGTGAAGATTCAGTTGTCTGAAGTGGCAGGAGATCATCCTCATGCAGTGGCAAAAATTCAAAGAAAATCGCAATTAAAGAATAATTTTGCACTGTGTGAGTAATCTCCTTGGGTCACAAAAGCTCAGATTTTTTTCCATAAATGCTAAGCAGTTGACAATAACATTAATATCGTTGTTTTGCAGAATTGATTTAGGTTTTATGTTCCGCAAGAAACAAAAGTTCCAATCTGGACAGACCCATCCACCTTCCGGGCCTGATATCTTAGTTCTTGGTCTAACGACATAAGCCTGATTTTGACTGATTGCAAATCAATTGATTTTAATGGCTGTACATATTATGCAACAGTTTACCTCGGAATACCGATATTAATGATGATATACGATACATTTTTTTAGCCTGCCGTTCCAAGGCAAAGTGATAGATTTGAAATGCTGGCAACTTTAATATTTCGTTTGAGATATCTGAAATTATTCATGCTAAAATCACAGGAAGCACAAGATGCTCTGCCATGTATCGCCAGAAACCAAACTTTGTATGGCAGAGCAATATTTCCGCGAGTCCATACCAATATGCTTTTCTACACTAATTTAGAAGAAAAAAAATTTGTTGTTGGTATTAAAAGAAGTGCTCATAAATAAACAAATCCACAAAAAAATTCAACTGAAGAAATACTTCGCAAAAATTAAACGCGAAATTTTCGAAACAAGAAGTTGACACATAGGCGACCCCACGCAGACTGAACAACGTGCAGTTCTTGATGAGGCGAAAAAAGGAGTTGATTCACTTCACCCGTCAGTCTGATAATCCTTCAAATCATATTCACAAAAAGGACGTCGCACTTCCTGGGGCTGTCACTTTTAAAAGTTATAGTCTAGTAAGCTATCCTTCCAACTCCTTCCTTCGTCCCTTATTCAGCACAGGAAGGGACACCACTCCAGAAATTCCCAGGCATCGGTTCAAACACAATAGTCTCGCCCACTCATTATTTTGGGTGGCAGTATTATTCATTCGTGTGTTATTATTTATCGATACAGCCACGGATCCCGCTGACTGGAACATTGAGAATGGACTCATGCACGTGGTTTGGGCACGTGGACAGGAAAAGAACGCCTACTACCATATTCCTTCATCAGCTTATGAAAGCATGGAAATGTCAAACCGAGATTACTACAAGTAAGGCATCCACTGACATCCCAAATGCCATTTTTTTATTTTTTTTCTACACCATAGCCGTTTCCTTACAGTATATACATATTATTATATACTATATTATTATATAGATAGACTTTCTGCGGTAGGTTCTTACGTGACAAAAAACTCGAATATTGATCAAATTCCTGTCTTAACGTCCTGACCTGGATCTACCACTCTCTTCACACAAGTCAGTCACTTTCAGATTATGGATGTGCTGAGCGGCAGCCAATGACTGGCCCTGGGCATATTCGGTGACAACTTTATTGAAAAGACAATAAAACCCCATTATCTAGAAACATAATAAAAAAAAACTCGCATACTCTTCGTAATGTTGTGATCCCGATTCCTTCATTTTCAATATCATATTATTACACACTAACAGATTACACACGCCCAAATCGTTTTGCTATATATTACTATGTACTGTCGACTGCCGTCACTTCAGCCCTGTTTTCCCTCGACTGTTCCCACTCACCAGTAATGGATATAAGCATCTGATTTTTTAAAAATACATTACCTTAATAGCCCATGACAAGTGAAGTTTTTTGCTGTGTCTCTTCGTTTGAACCACCTCCATGAAAAACCAGTTGAGACCTCGGGCTATTTCAAGAGAACAGGGGGATAGCTCATTGGCAGCCCCTATCTTTGCAAACCTTTGAGCCGAAACAGTGCTGCTTTAACTTTACCTACACTGGTCAGGGAAGTGATAAATGCATTAGCACAAGCCCAGCTAAGGTCACTGAGCCCCTGAGAGGAAGAAAAATGATGTGAAATATAGATCACCCACTCAAGTGACTCAAAGATAAATGAGAGTGAGTAACCTACAGAAGCCAAAAATCTGAGCATTTTTAACGCTACGTGTCTCTGCTTCCAGACCCGATGAACTCAAGTACCACGGCACAACCTCAATTAATAGAGGGGCGACCACCTTCAATTTCTATGGTAAGTCAGCGCACTACCTGCTCAATTGAATAAGGAATGGCATACAGCATTAACTCTCGTGGGGCGAGGCGCCTCGGGTCCAGCCTCCCTCTGGCTGTGTGACCATCATTACGGATAATGGCCGTTGCACGTGTTGTCTGCCTGCCGATCCATCAGTTGAAAGTGGGCTACAAAATTCGACGGCCGCGCTCAGCTCTCTACACGGAGATGCGTTCATATTCTATTGTCGCACTGAAACGCAGCAAGTGGACGGTAGAATTACTTCTACCGCGAGAGGTTAGGAAAGATTATTGAAGGAATGAACCAGCTGAAAAGCACTTGGCAAAATTCTAGACCCCTTCGGAGATATGATCAATTAAAAGGTTAGGATCGGGGTTAGAGAAAATATCCAACTCTTGAAAGACTGTCTAATGTTGTTTGAAGACCCTCCTTCTTCCCTAGCCCTTACACTAGCCCAACCATGACGTGGAAGAGTCTCAGGATTTTGCCAAGCACCTCACTTAATATCATAGATTATCAGAAGTGACGAATACAGAGTGCTAGAGTCAACATCCCTCTTCGAAAGAAGAAATTACTTCACAATTCACTTTTCTCTTTTCTTTTATTTAAATATCTGTGGTTAAAAAAAAACAACAAGATTTCAAATGCACCGGCCAAGATAAAGTTCAAGGAAACTCAGTGATCTTGTTTATCAACTATGAAAAACAAAACAGATCTGATAATATGCAAAATTCAATATCATTTCACATCGTGATTAGAAAGCATAAGCATACAATATTTATAGCAGCTATAGATACTATGCTGTTCATAACTGCATATCAACCACACTTTCAGTCAATGTCATCATCGCCTTTTATCTCTCTTCGGCCCTTTCGGAGAGAGAGATGTTTTGCTGGTTAGGCGAATGGGTGTGGGGCTTTCATAGCGACCAGCTAACAGTCACATGCAGAATCTATGCATTAAAGGGCACGCTAAAACATACATCGACTAGTATAACACACCTTGAAACATCGTCATTGTCATATTAGTTGTGTACATTTTTTTTCATTCTGCTCCCCCTCTCCCCCACCCCCTTCAACAAAGTGCACTGTCGCAGTTTTTCACATAACTCGAGAGCACCGAATTCTTGAAGACGTGGCGCAGGTATCATGGATAGACGAGGTGTTACATAATGTACGTACAGCCTCTTCTATACGACGGGTTACAAGTTTTACAAGCTCGTACTTCCAGTTTCATTCTTTCTTTCTCTCTTCATTTCTTCCTTTCCTCTTTCTTTCATTCTTTCTTCCTGCCTTTATTCTTTCATTTCTTTCTTTTTCCTCATTTCCTTCCCTGCATCGTTACTTTCTTTAAATTTCCTTTAGTATGTGTATTGAATTTATGTTATTGGTCTAGAGCCTAATACAGACTTTGAATTTTGAAACTCAGAGCCAGGGAGTAGTCAGGGTGATCAGCAAGGTTGTCGCAGTGGTGGATGCACAGACCCAAAATCATGTCCTTACATCTTGACCTGGACCTACGACCCTTCGGACAAGTCAGTTACTTTCACGATTACAGCTACCCTGAGTGGCAGCCAGTGGGTGGCCTTGGGAATATCCAAGGACAACTTCATGGTAAAGACAGTAGAACTTCATTGCCTCGGACATTATGAAAAATTCATATACCCTTCTTACTATTGTAATCCCGATTCCCTTATTTTGTATAACATATTTTACGAACTCCAACACTTGACGAAACAAGGAACGAGGGCTCTTTACAATGATATAATGATTGATTATCATTTGAAATGTTCTTAGCACATTAATGATCGTAATAGGACCATAATGTTTAGTTCATGAAATGATTCGAAACGATCTCATTTCGCCTCCAATCAGAATCTCATATCTCTCATAATCAAACTGTCCATGATTAAGAGAGATGTAAAGGAACCTGGAAACTTCAGCTCCCCCTTCGCTCCCCCATAACATAAAATGGAATGATCTAAGGACTGGAACTTAGTAAAAGTGTTGAGGACATTGAGGGGTCAAAAGGCACTACGTAGTCAGACTTTCATTTTGATTATTATGAGTTATGCAGGCTTCACTTTTTGCGGTTGGCTAAGAAACAAAACAAAAGTGATGAAGAACGGGCTATTGTACAATCTAAGACGGATTGTGGGGTAAAAATTGTGTGAGATGTATATTTTCATACTTCGAATGAATTCGATCAACAACCCATATGGTTGCCAAATGTGACACCTAGAAAAGGAGACAGATATCATGTTGCCAGATTAAGCAATGACTGTGTTATGTATTTCATTTGTAATGTTATGTATTTACCTGCATGATGTGATTTGTTCTTTGTTTTTATATTATGTATTATAAATGAGATGTAGAACACTGTATAACACTGTAAATCAAATTATCTACGGGGTAAATAAAAGTCGTTCTTTACATATTTTTTTTCCATATTCTTTTCACAGCCGGAAACGGATGTAATTGTCGCATACTATCGTGATGATGGCTTCCTTGTGGTATCGGATAGGTGAGTTATCCTTCAGCATCATTTTCATTACATCTCTCCTTCCTTATTTTCTTCTTGGAGCTTGTTATCTTCTTATGTACATGTATCTAGGGAAAACATGTGAACAATGGCGAGGGTTTATATTGATTATTAATGGAGTTTTCCAGGAGTTTTCATGCAATTTGAGCAGAAGTTGGAATAAACTGGTGACTCACTTTTCTCACCCAAGCCAAGTTTGGACGTAGGCTTAACTGTGAAATGATCGAAATATGAGACTATATCAGATTTTATTTTCAAGCTTCCCATACGCCTACACACACACACACACACACACACACACATACACACACACATACACACACAAACAATTGTACACACACATACACACACCCACACACACCCACACACAAGAAGGTTTTCATCATACCGTTGCCTCTGGCAACTGTAAAGTGTATTTCATACTATGCATAACTCTGTCGTCTTTTGACAAAAAGGCACATAATATGCAATAGAAATTGTATTGCATGGGTGCTTTTTTGTCATCAGATGGCATAACTCTTGTATAGTGCAGTGTGTCTTTTCTTTTTTAAATGACTGAAGTTTATCCTTGATTTGACATTAAATGCAGATACACCTCTGGAAGATCACTTCCTTTGCCCGACACTGTCCAGAACGTCCAGTTTCTGAGGTCGTCTAGAGCAAATGGCGTCACGACCTTCACCTTCAAGCGGCCTGCGGACACCGGTGACGTCAGAGATGTCAGTCTCCTGGACGATGGTGGGAAATGTCCGTTCATCTTTTACGGTACTGGTGGGACTGTGGACAGCCAAGGCAGAATGACAAAACATCCTCTAACTCCCACGAGAGCGGGCAGGATCTGTTTCGTAGCGTGTTCAGGTATGAAGATATTATGTGTGGCTAGATCTAGATTCCTACATCTTTCTAATTGAAGCAATGATAAAAAGCTCAAAAATACGTAGGAATTGGATACTATCACTTTTTAAGAGAATACAAATGTGACGCAGACTATTTTTTTTCTTTTCGTCCGTGCTGATTTGCACTCAAGTTTACGTCATTATTGTGGGTGTTGGGGCATAATGTCGCATTTCACAAATTGAGGTTTGGACAAAAATGGGATCGCATGCAACCTGCTGTTGTCATTGTTGTTGTTGTTGCTGTTGTTGTTGTTGTTGTTGTTGTTGTTGTTGTTGTTGTTGTTGTTGTTGTTGTTGTTGTTGTCGTCGCTGACCTTTGCTGGCATTTAATATTTCCTTTAAAGCAGGCGGGTGGATCAAAACGTTCATCACCTCACCGGGAAAATGTGGGAAAAAATGAGAGTCTTCTACAATATCGCTCATGTAAACTACACCAAATTTTGTTATGATACAGGTCTCTATTGGCAGATGACTGGGTTTTAATTTCGAAGGTGAACGTTTTCAGAAAAGCCAGTACATGAATCTTCACTGTTTTCTGAAGAAACTCTTCCATGTAGGTGTTCCTTTAGATTCTGACATCTCTAAACGGGCCAGGAGTTGCACGGGTATTTCGTGGGGATCACGAGCCGCCACTGATTCTACTCAATATTCTGGAAATGCTCATCCCTGCCCGAATTTAGAATCGTGTCCTTTGCAAATGAAAACAATATTACACAACGAAAGTAAAACAATGTTACCACAACTACCACAACTGCGGCTTATAAGTCTTGTATCCAGGCTAATGCCCGCTCACGTGACTTCCCATTATTATTATCCCAGCAGATCTGTTCACTCTAAGACTTTCTTAATTACCTGGGCAGCATTCAGTGCCGCAGCCATTTACAGGTGCTGATCACTAGCATTCTGACAATATCTTCCACTGATTTAGCCAAGTACCCATTTTACAGACGGGTGGACTGAGGAACATGTGAATGAAATATATTCCCAAGGCACTTTCAACACGACCGTAGTCGGGAATCGAACCCACGACCTTTAGATCTTGAGTCCAACGCAAAGGTGCATCATAACAAAGTGTGAAATAATGTCATGAGAGACATTTCTGAAGACAGATACATTCACTTTGTTAAACTTCACACCCTTTCTGGGTAAAGCCACCAACTCTTACGTCTGTAAGTTTGTAAGCTCTTATAATTATGAATTCCGAAACTCATAGGTCATCAGATCTGGTTTAGAATTATGCACAAATTGATACCAAAATTTTCGTGTAGCCTCATTTGTGGAACATGACCCTATTAATTAACAAAGTGGGGACATCGATCTAGGTTCTGTGTAGTTTTTATCCAGCTTGTTTTCTGTATGTTGCCTTACACAGATGATATAGGTCAATACATTTTTTTAAAATGCCTTTTCTCTTACAATCCGTAGGCGCACCGCAGAACTCCTCTACCACACCAACTACCACAACGTCGACTTCTGGCATCCCCATTGCCTTATCACCCATATCATCAGAAACTAAGAGGATTTTGGATCTTATAGTCCTCTATTTCCGACTGCTGGACGAAAAGCGAAGATTTCTGCTGTCATTTTTCGGGTTTCAAACTAACGCAACGTTCACGTAGGAGCAATAAAAATTGGGAGTTGCGTTGCCTGGGTCCAGTTTGGGACGTCATTTGGGGGACCGCATGGAAAACTTGTGTATTTCATGTGGGCATCACTTGAGAAAATTCATATAGATCTAGGTACTATATAGGTTTTTGCAGCTTGCTTTGCATATGTTCCGCTACGTGTGTCCCAACATGTTTACAGCATTATTTCCATATTGCTGGAGGGGTCAGGTCAATGCAATGTGCCGATTAGCAATGACTAAGTTATTGTATGCTGTGTATCATTCAATATATAATATGCATAATGAATGAAATTATAACACTGTATGGCGTTCTAAAACTATTTTCCCTATGGGTGAAATAAAGATCCTATGTTCTCTTTTCTTTTTTATTCTTTGTTATTGTGTACATAATATCTCTCACATACTTCCCATACTGTTTTACTAACCATTTATTTCTACATCATGCCTATGTGTTTCCTGTTTGTTTCACTTGGATTTCCCTATGAGATATAGTAACCTCGATATCCCAACACTGACTTATGTGCTGCCTATATACTGGATATGTTTTTCTTATATATTCACTGCCATAAATCCACATCGTGCCCATTATTATGTTAAAAACAAGACCAAAAAACGTAGGAAGTCTTGAGCTAAAGGTAAGGTACGATGGGACTTCACATATTCAAATTCCGAGGACTAATATCTGATAATCATACAAAAGGACTTCTATGGAACCAGTCCCTGGGAGTGAGGTGCCATAACAGGACGTCGAACACTAGAATTCCAACGAACTGGTTCCTGAAAGTAAAGTACAATAGGACTTTTTGTACTCAAATTCCAAGGAATAGACTCTGAAAGTAACTTACAGTAGGACTTTACGTACTCAAATTCCAAGGAAGTTAATCTGCAAGTAAGATACAGTAGGGCTTTACGTATTCAAATTCCAAAGAACTTCACTTTAAAAGTAAAGTACATAAGGATTTTACGTAGTCAAATTCAAGGAACCAGTCTCTAAGAGTAAGGTACCAAGGGCACCAGTCAATAACTTTGAATCCGTATGGCTTTCGATCTCGTAAGTAAAATTTGATACAGCAAACAAGTGGCTTGGAGCAATAACTTTTGAACAAATGCGGATTTGCTGAACGAATACACGAGGTTTGAAGCCAGGAGGTCCCACTACATTAGATATACGTCAAAAGATAACTCCAGTATTGAAAAAAAAACGTCCCTCTCTTATTTCCGAGAGGCTGGGCACCCCTGCCGTAATCTAAAAGATGATATCCATCGTTGACCGTAGGCTATAACAGTTTAAATCCTGGCTATTGCCCGTAGTACTATTACTTTAGTTATCATTTCTGACTGTTAAGTAATACTGTCGATATCACTGTACCCTCCCGCCTCCCTTTCATTCTTAATAGTTATGTACATAGCATTTTATGTCCTAATCAGCACGCATTATCTATACACTATACTCCAGCAGTAGTCATTACACCCTATCAAGACTTCTCCTGTACCCCCCTCCATAACCTCCCCTCTCCAACTCCCTACCTAATTTTTAAAAAAAAATCACACGAAAGCACAAAGTATCGTTCGTCTTCAGTAAGAGAAATGAGAGATTTCTTCAAATGAAGCGTCTTCTGTTTGTCAGTTGCTGTGTTTTGTTATCATCAGTCCAGCAGAAAAATAGAACATGTTGCAGACAAAGAGTTTTAGACATGTGGTGCTTTTAGAGAAATAAAAGTCACTCTTGAACCAGTTTTGTTGTGTTTTTATTGAAAGATTTTAAAAGTACCATTATGTATACCCGGTGCCATTTCCCCGGAGGAGATGATATTGTCACAAAGAGCAGAAAAAGAAAAAAAAACGTCATTATATGCCGGGCATCTATATATATAAATATGGACTTGGGATGCTCCCTTTCTCTACCCCTCCGTTATTGTGGGTCGTGGAAGATCCAGATTTTTAGAATAAAGTAAGGACGTTCCCGGCTTTCTTTTAGTTGGGTAAATCGGTAGCATACCACTTCTCTTATTTTTCCAACTTTAAATTATTTCAGTATAGGTTACTTCCGATTGCCCTTTGTAGTCCAACTTTTTCATGAAGTCTAATACATTCGTCTATAATGCCTTTCGGTGCGCGTGTAGACGTTAGATATCAGCTACCTTGTTCCCGTTTGTAAAATGAGGAGTTAGTCTTTTGAACCAACCGGAAATTTTATTATTCCACATGTTTTTAATCTTTCAGCTGTGACCTTGGCTCATATATAAATGAACTATGCCGCAATAGCAGAAAATATTTGTCTTCTAATATGTGCTAAATTTCAGCCATATAAAATTTGAATTATTGAAGCTACAAAACTTTGCTGTTTTTCTATTTGCCCGACTTGCATTTTATATAAACTTAACATGGTCTGATATACGTAAAACACACAAGATAATACTGTACATAATCTCGTCAGATGTGTTTAATGATCCAGAGACGGGGCATGGTCTGGAAAATGGGAAATAAGAAGGTGAAGAAATCTCTGTGTGTGTGTGTGTGTGTGTGTGTGTGTGTGTGTGTGTGTGTGTGTGTGTGCGCGCGCATATGTGTGTTTGCACACGTGTGTATGTGTGCGTGCGTGCGTGTGTGTGTGTTTGAGTCTGTGTATGTGTGCATATGTGTGTATGTGTAAAATATGTGTGTGTAAGAGAGTGGGTATGCATATCTGCCATTGTCAGCTTTCTTGTTCAATGCGAGTCGCGCGCGCTTTACAGTCTAAACTAAATAATTAATTTCCTGTGAGGTATCAGTAAAGTTTATCTCTTCCTACCTCATCTTATCTTGTCTTATCTTATCTTATCTTATCTTATGCTTTGAAACAAATGAACTCGGAAGTAATACACCTGTGTCAGCCAATGGAAAAGAATGTTTCAAATCTCAAGTGTCAGTCAGGTTATCAACTTTTTAGAAATATATTTTAATTCTCTCCGGCTGGACAGTAAGAGATGTAGCAGACAGTTACAAACAAATCGTGTTTGTTTGTTTGTTTGTTTGTTTGTTTGTTTGTTTGTTTGTTTGTTTGTTTGTTTGTTTGTTTGTTGACATAATGACATGAAAGTATATTTGCGACTTATATCTTTACGTCACTATGTTAAAAAAATGCTTGCGAATTGTTTCACAACACAACAGTTTATCAGATTCCTCCATAAAGAATTCCTCCATTGAGGTCTTGACTGTTTCAAAAGTATTTGTTTAGTTTTCCGGTCGATTTATAGAGGATCTGTAATGAGTGATTGTTTGATATCAGATTTATGAAATGAGTTATACATTTATTGTATTTGATAGCCTCTGGCGAGCGAACACGCTAAATGTATAACGAATTTCATAAATCTGATATTAAACAAACACGAGTTTTAGATCATTTTTATCATATAAACTCTAACTAATAAAAAAATGAACTTTTAATCGTAAAAAGGACCCTGTTTGAGACACATCAATCACAACTGAACTGAATGAACTACACAGTTACGCGACACAAAGTAGATCCAAACAGCTGACAATCATCGATGAAACTTTAGACCACAGAAACACTGTGAAATTTCAAGTCCTTTTATTCAAATGTTTAACTGAACCGAAACTGAAACGTGAAAACAACGATGACAAGCGATAAGAAATATTGATTGAAATAATGTTTGAAAAAATCTAGACAGTGGGAAACCCCGAGGCAGTGAAAATAGTTACAAAAGAAATGACGTCACATGTTCATAACGTCGCAAAAGAAATGGTGTCACATATTTATACATCTAGGGGTTTCCAAGGCGTCCAATCAAAGTATTCGTAAGCAGGACAAAGGTTAAATTTATGTAACGTGTGACATATCAAAAAATTATTACACACTTTTATGTCGCCGGAAATAGGGCCTGTGTATATGATAAACATCGTCACATTATGTATATTTTACACCTGTGTCGTCTGCGTTGCCATGGGACTGGGTGACACCATTACCAACATGTTATCATCAACCACGCTGTGGGAATAGGCCTACAGGTCTTTGGAACCTATTGTATTTTTCTTGTTTTGGCCCTATTAACATTTTGTGTTATTCTACAAATACCACTGTGATTTCGGGAAATTTCTTCCATGGAGGTTAAAGTGCGTGTACTTCTTTTGCTCGACCTTTTAAAGGGAAAATAGGGGAGGTCAACGCCCAAAATTTTCCCACATCTCTTTTGAAAAAGGTCACCTCGAATTTTGATTTGGTTCCTTTTTTTTTTATTATTAGGCTGGTTTCGACTGTATGCTAATACATAGGCCTACACACTTTCTTCTTTTTTTTTTTTTATTTAGAAGGTTCAAATTGTACCTGAACCTTTAAAACTGGATGCTTTATTTAGATCACAGATCATTTTGCATATTTCTACACTCTGACACTCGCTGGCAGGGCCCCCAAAAATGGGGAGATTTTATATATTAGCGGATTAATTGGGTTGTACACAATGAGTGATTTGCCTCTCTACTAGGTGCCAAAAACCTACATGGCGGCGCTTATTTGCTGCAAGACTGACAGAGTGTCCGCAGTCTTGCAATTAAGCATCTTGCAATTGACTCATGTTGGTGAACTATCCACGGCTTTCATTAGTCGATCTCGCTTTTCATGCTGTCGCCTCGTTATCTTTCCTCCCATACTGATTCCGCGACTGTTGATGCTGATGTTCTCATTATGTGGCCACGGTTTGATCACACATTTTAAAGTTCTGTCCGTGTCAGCTTTTCTGATTTCTATTGAGAGGGACATGTCAAAAACATTTCAATCCTATTGATAGATACCTTTGTAATGCTATACTGACTGTTATTTCGGCTTCTGTTTTGAATGCCCCGACTTGAAATTTTCCCATTTCTCGAAAAGAATGGGAACCGTGTACAGAAAAGGATTAAGAGCTGAGTTAATTGGAAGGACAAGCACGGCTGACCAGGCATAGGCGTCTCTACCAAGGTCATAGCCGTTGAGAGCTAACAAACCCATCAGTCCAACAGGAAACCAGCACATAAAGTCTGAGAGTGCTACCAAAGATAGCTGTTTGGCGATCATTATGTCCTGTATCCGCCTGGCGCTGTGTTGTACTAGCCCTGACTTGGTGATTTTGTTTCTAGATACTGCTCCGTAAATGAGGTACTGACCACATGCAATGACAAGAAACATGATGAAATTAAGTACTATGAAGACAAAAACAGGATACCCCTGTCCATCCACCCTTTCTGTCGTGAATGGTAACCCCAAACACATTCCATTCGTTGAGTAGATGGACCAGTTTTCAAACTGAGGCAAAACTGGAATCAAAGCCAGGGTAAACCCAACACACCAGGCGGCTAAACAACTAATGATCATGGATGTTTTAGAAAATCTGTACTGACCAAAAGGAAATCTGAACACCAAAAACCTGTCAAGGGTTACCAGAACGATGAAGAAAGCGGATGTCTCGCTGGAAATGGTGGACAAGAACCCTGCCGTCTGACATAAGGCACTATGCCTCCAGTCTTTCTCATGCCATACATAGACTCCTCTAAAATGAACGTCTTTCGCCGAGATGATAAGCAAGTAGACCCCCATCAACAAGTCAGATATGCTTAGATTTGTCACGAACAGACCATATGGTTTCTTGAGAATACCTCGGTCCAAAAGTAGTCTGTAAGCAATGACTACGACATTGCCAAGAACAGCTACAATTCCTATTACCCACAGAAGAACACGTTGAGTGTCTTCTCGTACAAGGTCTGTGCATGATGACACAGCATCTTCAGGAGCGTTGCAGGTGTGCGCAGGTATATCAGAACCTCGTATCTGGGGGCAGCAAAGCTTATAGTTATCTGTATGCAGCTCAAAAGAGATGGTCAGTCCAGTCAGGGAGTTTGGATGAATCTCGGAGAGCTGATTGCCCCGAAGATCGAGTGCGTCCAACTGGAGCTTGTCGTGAAAAGTATTCTCGTCAATGACATCGATATGGGAGTGACTTACATTCAATTTCTTGAGGCCCGACAAGCCCTCTAGCCAACCACTACTTAAAATCTTTATGCAGGTAAAAGAGAGGTCCAGATTCTTGAGTAAAGCTACTGGTGAGAGGGCTTGAAATGCACCATCTGCGACACCAGACAGCAGTAAGTTTTGAGAAAGATTTAAGACACGCAGATTAGTCATATATTGAAACATGTTATTTCTAGGTATTTCTGTTATGAGATTGTAGCTCAAATCCAGTTCGTACACAGTGTCCAGACGACTCACATCTGCTGCAAAACTACCAAAAACATCCGCAATCTTGCAGTTGGACATCCGTATTTCTATCATGTTGATGAACTGTCCACGACTTTCATTGGTAAAATGTGTGGAGAGATCAACTCCCGACAAGTCCAAGTATCGAGTTTGGGAATCAATGAAAGTCAAACTTTCAAGCATTTCTGATTTGTCAAAATCTGCAACAATAACCGTTCCTGCAATGCACTGGAAACCGTCAACACAGGACACGTGACAATTAAGCTCGTCGTCACCTGATGGGCAGTGAGGATGACCATCGCAAACCAGATCAAGATGGAGGCAAATTTTGCTATTCCAACAAGCGAAATGGCCTTTACAGTCTCTTTCCTCGCCATGTTCTTCATCTTCCCCCATTAGACAGTCTTGAATGCCATCATGAAGGAAGTGGTAGGGAATGCAGTATGAAGATGGGCACTTAACATATCCCTCTGGACACGCAAAGTCTTCACAGTTTTGTAAATGAGACATATCTGTACATCCTAGCACACCACCGTATCTATCTTTGATATAGACACAGTGTGGGGACCACAGCGCATCGGAGAACCGTGGATGATAACACGAGTCACTTGTTTTGAGTTTTCCAATTGTTTCGTCAAGAGGTCCTTCCGGACCCTGACAATCGACAAAGCCATCATTCATCTGAGGCAGAAATACACATTCCGTTCTGTTACATATGAACGCACAGTTATAGTCATATTTGTTTATGTCGGCCAATAACTGAAATTGAGAGATGGTTTCATCGTTGCTCAATCCACTGGCGTAATTTTCAACAAAAACTTTTTCACAACCACTGCAGTCTATTTCTCCGTCAAAGAAGTAATGCTTCGGTAGGCAGGTTCCATCGCAGCAGCGAGCTCCTTTACATTCCTCGCAGTCTTCTTCATCGCTACCGTCATAGCAATCTCTGAAAGCGTCACATCGAGATTCTGCTGGAACACACTGAAGAGAACGGCATGTGAACTCGGAGGTAGCATCGCACCTCCGGTACCGGCATATGCCTTCATCCCGCCCACTGTCACAATGCCGGATATGGTCACAGACATATGAATATGGGATCTTTTTCCTCTTTCCTTGAGGCTCGTTGCAGTCAAATAATTCTAGCGTTGAAATCACGCCTTCAATAAAGAGAGGAATAACTTCACTCAAGGCGCTGGCTGAAATGGAAACTACGCTGTCTTGAAATATGATAAATTCTCCTTGAGCAAGTACCTTTCTAGTGCTGTTATTGCTGGCTGGACTCAAGATTATATTTGGAACATTTTCTCTTAGCCCACTGGCTCGTGGAATGACAATTTCGCACAAACTCTTGTCCGACATGAAGTTCCCGCAGCCTATGTCAGTCCAGCCATCTCGTCCCGACGGATCAGGATCAGTTTCAGGGTAAATTGGTGGATAATCACTCACGTTTGAACCTTCCCCTCCGTAGTCTCCAAAAGAGTAGCCGAAGTCACCTGACCAGTAAGAATCACTCGTGTTTGAATCTTCCCTTCTATAATCTCCATGATAGTAGCCATAGTTACCTGACCAGTAAGAACGTTCATATAACCACATTCCGCATCTCTGGATGGGACCACCGTCAGGGTGTCCAAACAGCCAATGCCTTGTGATAAGTGGATGACCATTTAGCCACCGAAAACGTCTGGTTATACTGTCAGTGCCTCGTATGAGACCAATGTAGATGTGATAGTATGATGCTTCTCCTCCGGCGAACTGATCATGAAATAGGAAGTAATTGTCTTTGGTTATGTTATTTAGATGTGACTTTAGAAAATCTAGTTCTTTGAGAGACTCGATGGAGACAAGTTGACCACCATGCAGTTTGCACCTGTCTGAGGCATCATGCCAGGTAATCAAACTTTCAGCCTTGTCAATAAAATAACACGATTTGGAATCATTTGGATTGTGAGAAATTAGTGTAAATGATGTGGTTCTGCATTCATTGCACAATCGCATAGATAACGTTTGATTGATGAGAATTTGCTTAAACGTTCGCTTAATGACACAATTCTTTTGCTTTGCTAACATTTCCTCCTGGCTACCATCGAATCCCACCAAAACTAGAAAAAATTCAATATCCGACTGATATTGCCGTGTGTCTTTTACACCGGTGACATCTTCAAAAGCGTTAACTGAGTAGTTACTAAGCACCATTACAACAACATGGGCGGCGTGAGCTCTGCATCCTTGAATTTGGTGGAATGCGCCATGAACAAGGTCTACGTATGTATGATAGCTAGACTCTTGCGCGATTATTTCAACCGTACTATTATTTCCCGAGTAAGCTACGTCCATCAGTTCTTCTAAGTATCTATGATCTTGAAATGAGGATCGAACATCCAGCCCATTCGGTGCTGTTGAGGCCATAGCTACCTGCAAGCGTGTTAGCCTGTTTTCATCCGGTGATAGGAAAAGAGCTAGGAGCTGTCTGAAGAACGATGTCTGGATCTCCTGGTCGTCCCTCGGCAAAAACCCATCAGCAATAAACAAGAGGTCTATGTCACTCGTGCGGCAGCCCTCGAGAGGCAACATTGACACTGGGCTAGGAAGATGTTGCAGTATCACTGTGGAGAAGGTAAGAAGAATACAACTGAAAGAATATATTAACAGGTATAGTGATGTGCCCACGTGTTCACTTACAACGAGAAACGTAGTACAAAACAGCGTCATTTCGAAACACTTTAGAAATCCCAAGTGCACATGAAAGAGTATTTATATCTAGAGTGATAGGTCCACACAGTATTTCACTTATTAAGAAAAACGCAGTACAAAACCAGCGGTGTCCCGAAACACTTTGAAAATTCCCAAGTCTAAGCGGGACTAGACTAAATCACGATATGGAGAATGAAAAAGAGACATAATATGGAGCAAATTTAGATCGTGTAGTCAGGGTGTCACAGAAAAAAACGGGACACTCTGTTTTTCGCCAAATCTCTAAGAAAATGTTGAATTAAATAACAGGAAAGTTTGTGTCAATTAATATCTATTTATGCATGACATTGATGAAATTTTCATAAAGATCAACTGAAAACTTTACGACTAGTAGTAACAATTCCCAAAAAGCAACTCAGAATGAAATTTTCAAAATTATACCTTAAATTTTGTAACGTCAAGGAACGATACTAAACAGACACAGCATGATGCTTTCAAACAATGGTTTACTCATTTACATAAAATTTTCATACATTACAAAATAGAAGAAAATAAAACCAGTAAATAAAAATTTACAAAAATAAACAAGCTATCATAAGGCAAAATGACATTGAATTAAGAGAGAACATGTTCCAGAAGTCTTTCTCTTCTGGCTGCACACAACTCAAGGCGGCGTTTGAAATTGTTCATGACACGTCTACAGGTGTCGGACCCGATGTTTCGCATCTCATTTCCAATATTGTCCTTCAGTTCCTCGAGGGTTGCTGGGACTCCACGGTACACATTGTCTTTCAGAAAGCCCCAGAGGTAAACGTCTAATGGGCTCAGGTCTGGAAAGTGGGGTGCCCACACGTTGTCGGTTTTGTAGCTGATGATCCTGTTCCCGAACTTCGCTCTCAGCCAGGCAAGAGAAGTGTGTGAGGTGTGTACAGTGGCACCGTCTTGCTGAAACCACAGCTGGTGTCTGTTTTCTCGTCTTCTTCCTAAGGCAGCCCAGAAGAGCCTCAACACTTCGATGTAGCGAGCGCTGTTCACCGTCTGGGTTACTCCATTTTCATCTTCAAAAAAGAAGGACCCGATGATGCCCTGGCTGCACATCTCCGCCCATACTGTGACCTTCTCGACATGGAGGGTTTTCCAGTGACGTAGATTGATGGCTGGCTCCCCCAGAAGACACAATTCTTTTTGTTTACATATCCCGAAAGATAGACGTGTGCTTCATCGGAAAATCACACTGGGTCAATCCATGCTATGTCAGTTTGAACTTGCTTCTGGAATCAGGCAGCCATTTCCAGTCTGGCCCTAATGTCTGTACAATTGAGCTTTTGTTTTATGCTGAATGTATAAGAATTTTTTTTCAAATCAAAGCGGAAGAATCGCCTGACGCTGTCATGCGAAATGGGCACACCCGGCTCCTGAACGCGGCGTCGCAGGGAGGTCTCAGGAGTGTTCTCAGCGGAATCAAGGACAGCGCGAATGTTCCCGGAAGATCGCGCTTGACGAGGTCGAGCTGAATGGACTGTGCCGTCTGGACCTTTTCGGTTGAGGTTCTCTATAGTTCTTTCCTTTATAAAATAATCGACCCATGTGTACATTCGACTGCTAGGTGGACTGCACTGGCAGGCAAACCTTTGTTGGAAGAGCGCTCCTGTTTGAGCCATAGAGCCTGTTTTGAAATGCGTTTCAACAACAAAAATTTTCTTCTCTTTCGTCCAGGTCATATTAAAAGATGCAAGGGAGGTGAAATGTTAGAAATTAGAATTGATCTGAGTCAACAACGGGTTCATTTGCTGAAGACTCAACATCAACATCCGTTTTGTACACACATTGTGCACATTTCTGAAATGGCATACTCATATAAAGTGCACATTTAGGTGTGCAAAAATTTATGCATCTTTTTGAAACTTTCACCATGAGTCATGCATAAAAACCATTCTAATATCCTGAAAATTTCATAAATATCCAACAAAAATTGTGGATTTTATTAAGGAAATTGACTGTCCTTGTGTGTGTGTGTGTGTGTGTGTGTGTGTGTGTGTGTGTGTGTGTGTGTGTGTTGTGTGTGTGTGTGTGTGTGTGTGTGTGTGTGTGTGTGTGTGTGTGTGTGTGTGTCACGCTGTATATTCTGTCATTAATATGTTCGAGTTGAATCTGTTTCAGTCAAGATGTTCATGCCTATGAAATTCAAAGCTACGTGTATGCTGCCAATAATAAAAAAAATATGTTGAGAATACGAAGACGAACAATTGCACACCAAAAGAAAACCGTCAGAATAAAAAATCAGCTACAATAAGAAATTTAAAACACAGTTAAAGCTATATTCGTCAGAAAGAAAAAAATTATTTCAGCAAGATTATCTAGGATACAAGTTAAAGCTATAAAGATGACACCAAGTGTAATCTATTCCACTCACGAATATTGGTCAGGCCAGACATCAAAAGGAGGAAGCACTGAATATTTTTAGGCGTCATAACTGTGAAAAAAAGTTGGCGCAAAATAGAAGGTTTTCTGTCCAAAATGAAGACTCCCCAGAGCAAAATATTCTTGGTGCTAAGTCAGACTTTAAGTAAATGCCTAGGTCGCTGGAATGTCGCTTTTATCAGTATTCGTCTGGGGTAAACACTGCTATTAACTCGGGTATGAGGGACTCAGGGACAAGCGATATTGGATTCTGTTGTCAACAGCTTAATTTGTTTATCTCTGGCGCATAAAGGGCCATAACTCTCATCACTATTGATTCTCTCCCATCCAGGACTACTTCACCAGCAGTCCACGTAACTTTGAATAGTCCCTTTCAGCTTGCATCGCAAGGGTTAGTAATAAAGTATTAATCATACTGGATAACGAAATTTAATGAGAACGAGATACCTTTTACATCATCTGATTGCGCTATCTCATGGCATGATTACAAACAGCAGTTTTGCCTTTTTTTTTTTGAGCAAAGATGAATGCTACGTTCATATCTTTTCATCGTTTACACTGAAGAGTCAATCTCGTTACGGCTTTTATTGTCCATTTATTTCATTGTTAACCGTAGGAAGTCGGTCTGGTTATCCCGGCCTCCTCCTCGTTCCAAATTTTTGTCTGTTTGTTTACTTTCCAAAAAGACATCAACCATTTGCGTCTGTCTCAAATTAGTTCGACTTTTCTGCTCTCTCTGCTTCCATCTTTGGTCCAAATATGTTCTCCTCTATCGTGTATGGTCGAAGCTGTTCCCTCTACTTCCGTGTCTAGTCCAGACTATTTCTTTCACTACCAAGTGAGGTCCGGTGTGTTCCCTCTGTTACCATGTTTGGTCCACACTTTGCTGGAATGAACCAGAATTGCGCCGTTGACAACGAAACTTAATTTTGGGGCAAAGGTATTTACCACGAATGTGTACGTTAGCTTTGTTCCTGAATAAAAATCGTTACTGACAATTAAGTTCTGTTACCTATTGTGTTCTTGGCTATAATTCGAAACAAAGGTATTCCTATTATAAGATGTGAAAGATTTCGAATGATCAGAGTTCAAGTTCAAATCTTTATTAGGCATACGCCAATCACTTTACTTCACACTTACACAGTAATAATCCTTGCATAATAGATTTTTTAAGAAAACACAATAAGTATGTTTGCCAAGAGGAAGGAAAAATAACGAACAAGCTGCTTAGAGGAAAAAAAAGGAAAGGAAAACAAAACAAAAACAAAAACAAACAAACAAAAAAATATCAGTACAAAATACACAACTTTAATCCTATACATTTATGTGCACATCACAGTTTTATTTTACCCTCCTCTTTCCCCCAACTTCACTCATGCAGTCTTTCTCACTTTTGCTCATTCTTACAACAGTTTTTACTTTTCATCATATTTCTAAATTCCTGAATTTATACATTACCAAAGAATGACCGTTATCTTGCTCATAGCTCTTTGTTATATTCCTTTATCACTAAATAAGCTTTAGATTGCCAACTTATTCATGTCATCACTATTTCCTTTCATTAATAAATTCACAAATGTTGCCATACTTGGCTTTATTAAAAGGCGAGCAGGTAACCATTTCCTTCTTAACGTACTGAATGTTGGACACATCACCAGACAGTGGTATTCATCTTCTACTTCTAGGCACTGGGGACAAAGTCGGTCTTTATATTCAACGTTTGGTCTTCCCCATCATCCTCTTTCTGACATAAATGTGTGTGATCCTAATCTAATTTTAGAAAGTGCCACTCTAAACATCTTAGTATGGATACAAGACAGATAATTTTCATATTTAAAGTCTGATTTGATATGTTTATATAATCTATTATCACTACAATCATTAACTTGGCTATGCCAGTTCTGTATGTACATACACTGTA
>JAWQUT010000048.1:1570792-1608154 GCA_033807755.1 Ellobium chinense | reverse complement strand
CATTACCAGAGAATGACCGTTGTCTTGCTCATAGCTCTTTGGTATATTCCTTTATCACTAAATAAGCTAAAATTGCCAACTTATTCATTTCATCACTATTTCCTTTCATTAATAAATTCACAAATTTTGCCATACTTGGCTTTATTAAAAGGCGAGCAGGTAACCATTTCCTTCTTAACGTACTGAATTTTGGACACATCACCAAACAGTGGTATTCATCTTCTACTTCTAGGCACTGGGGACAAAGTCGGTCTTTATATTCAATGTTTGGTCTTCCCCATCATCCTCTTTCTGACATAAATGTGTGTGATCCTAATCTAATTTTAGTAAGTGCCACTCTAAACATCTTAGTATGGATACAGGACAGATAATTTTCATATTTAAAGTCTGATTTGATATGTTTATATAATCTATTATCACTAAAATCATTAACTTGGCTATGCCAGTTCTGTATGTACATACACTGTAGGCGCTGTCTGAATTCAGATTACGAAGGAATGGTGGACAACATTAAGGGCTGTGTGGTTGTATCCAAAATCTAGTCTATGCGTTAAGTAACTTCCTGGGTTAGCTACAGTGAATACTATTAATGTTACAGGAGATTCCCGTGGTTACCACAATGCATTAACTAACGTAAGGATTATGCATAGGGCCACTGGCGTTGAAATAATCACATGGCTTTCTCCTGTGCCTGAACATGATGGGCGTATTGGGAAAATGATAGAATCAATCAGCTTACAGGTTAGCGCCAGTTCAAGGCAGGATGAGGATGGACCTGGACACTAGAAAGATTTTTTTATTTAACCCTCTAGTGCCCCCAGCGTATCAGATCTGATACATTTCGTGGAACAAAGAAAACGCAAGCCAAGATCATCACCCCACCATAATAGTGTGATGTCGCATGAGCGGGCATAAGCCTGGATATGAGACTTATAAACCACATTATTATTATTATTATTATCATTTTGATGCTTGTTCCAGAAGTGATCCAAAAACTGGAGCTCGGACTTTTTGTGCCATTGTAAATAGGGCTGGGCACTAGAGGGTTAAGGTGTGTTTTGTTTGAATCCCACCAAATCTCCCAAGAGAGTAGTGCAGCGGCTAGCAGCATCAAGCTGATGACAGTTTCACTTCAACTATCCACCTGTCAATCAATGGCAGAGTAGGGATAGAGAATGAAAGAGGTGGACCGAGAGAGAGAGAGAGAGAGAGAGAGAGAGAGAGAGAGAGAGAGAGAGCTGTGGCAGCGTGGCTGTGCGGCTTGCGAGGTGTCCTCACAATCTGAAGATTGAGGGTTCGTTACCGAGTCGGATGGTTCAGGTTGCTGTGTCATTTATCGTAATTCTTATTTTATCGAGTTGGTTGTGACTGCAAGTTAGTGTGAGCGTGTATCGGTAGTGGCTGAGTGTCAGGGCTATCTTTCTGTTCTCGTCGGCATCCTTTGGCTGTTTTGTGCAGTTAAGGGATTCTCGTTATCGTTGTCTTGTCTTTTCTTTCTGTCCTGCCGTCTCTCTCTGGTGTGTCTGGGGTAAGGGCGGTTGTGACAGTACTGATACTATATATAGTTAAAGGGAGTGGTATTGATACTATATAGAGTTAAAAGAAGTGATATTGATACTGTATATAGTTAAAAAAAGGGAGTCGTATTGATACTATTTATATTTAAAGGGAGTGGTATTGATACTAATAAAACTTAGTTAAAGGGAGTGGTATTGATACTATATTATTATATGGTTAAAGGAGTGGTATTGATGCTATTTATAGTTAAAGGGATTGTTATTGATACTATTTATAGTTAAAGGGAGTGGTATTGATACTAAAAAAAACTTAGTTAAAGGGAATGGTATTGATACGTTATATAGTTAAAGGGAGTGGTATTGATACTTTATATAGTTAAAGGCAGAGGCATTGATATCATATATAGTTAAAGGGAGTGGAATTGATACTATGTATAGTTAAAGGGAGTGGTATTGATACTATATATAGTTAAAGGGACTGATATTGATACTATATATATAAAAAGGGAGTGGTATTGATACTAATAAAACATAGTTAAAGGGAGTGGTATTGATACTATATATAGTTAACGGAGTGGTATAAATACTATATATAGTTAAAGGGAGTGTTATTGATATTATTTATAGTTATAGGGAGAGGTATTGATACTATTTATAGTTAAAGGGAGTGGTATTGATACTATATATATTTAAAATGAGTGGTATTGATACTATATATAGTTAAAGAGAGTGGTATTGATACTATATATTATAGTTACAGGGAGTGGTATTGATACTATATTTAGTGAGACCGAGTTTCCGAGTCAGGGCAAATAGACCAAGTTATTAAATGCGCCATCAGAACAATTTCACACATGTCTTGAAAAGTGCATTATGCAGTCTTTTCCCTCGGAAAACCAGCCCCGAATATAAACAAATGGTTGCGGACACTGTTTCCTCTGCTACTTAGATTAAATGTGCTTTCATATTTCAATACCAGAACTAGAATCTACTCGCTTTATAGCAATTATCTTTACTGCAATGTTTCGGGGGACAGTCAGTGTTGGCCATCTGCAAGGATTCGAGGAACTGTGAAATATTTTTCTCGTGAAATTCGGACGAAATAGTACTCCAGGGTGAAGCTTGCCTTTGAATTCAAATGAGTGAAGTGTTCCATTCTGCCTTTCATTTCCTTTTATACCTTCAGCTGGCCTTAACACTTGAAGGGGTGTCCATGTGTCATTTCAAATCATTCACCATGATTCCATCATGCCTTTCATTTCCTCTTATACCTTCAGCTGATATTTACACTTGAAGGGGTGTCCATGTGTCATTTCAAATCATTCATAATGATTCCATCATGCCTTTCATTTCCTCTTATATGGGAATTAAGTAGCATTTGAAAGTAGAGGAGATGGAAACAAATAGTGCCGCCTCCTACCCCCGTCCCCCCCCCCCCCNNNCCGGATCTACCGCTGTTAGAACAACCTGATCACTCCTCTACTTCGGGATTCATAGATCAGTTGTGAAAACTTTCCTGTTTGTCTTAGTGGTTCAAGAGATCGTTACCAGTGCAATATCAGAACATTATTTTTTATCACAGCCTCCGGCAAAAATCTTCAGTCATTGAGAAATTCGTTTGATGAGTACTTCCTTCCTTTTCACTGCTCCAATAGTCAGAGGGTTTATGCACATATATGATTATCATTATATGTCTTTGTGAGAAACTCTCTGTATCATTGGCTTTAATGTTCTCTCATTGCTATGGAAGTCAACAAAAGCTTTTATGGCCAACAGTTGGTGAAATAATACTGCTTTTATTTTCTCTCAGGTGAAAACTAATATTGTTTCATTTATATTTTAACAGTCTCTTGATTCCAAAAGGAGCAGTCGGCTTATAATACTTGGAACATGAGATTAAGACAGATCTGAAACAGTTTCAATCATTCAACGTTTTATTGAACTGTGTAATTTTCTTGTCCGTCTGGCTGCAGACGGCATCACCCGTCTCAATATCAGCCACATCGACATCAAACTCATCATCATCATCATCATCATCATCATCATCGTCATCATCATCATCATCATCATCACTATCATCATCCAATCACCAACTACGATGAGAAACGAGGGCAGCTAATATGGAGGAAGAAATATACTGGTGTGCAACGACAATACACCGTATAATAATAATAGTCATTTGGTTTTGGGCATTTCCAGTTTCACCAGGAGTCACACGGCCAGTAATATGGATGGGTTGGTNGGGGGGGGGGGGGGGGGAGTACGCTCGGCACTCCACAGAACGAGTAGACTTTGGTTTTAATGTCCCTGTTCAGAACAGTTATGACTATATCCAAGACGAGGCTTGCACTTCTATGAGGGGTAACGTTTTGGGGGTTTTTTTGTATGCAAGAGAGCGCTGCATTTTCTATGTAAAAGTCACGTGACAATCACAATCTCTTTTAGTCACAGTTAGAGGAGTTGTGATCAAGTGATGTGACCTATACATCACCAACTGCATAGTTGCATCCTTAACAACAGCCATGTCGCCCCCAGCCCTCTTCTCCTCCCTTCACACCAACAACCGTTCTGTCAGTAAAAAACCATCACTTCAGTACTTGACTGGTGATAGCCCAGACAGAAGTTAGCAATCACTTGGTTCAGTATCGATTACTACAGCATGACGTATTGCCTGCCTTTAGTTCTGTTGACCGGTGTATCGAGTGATTGATGTGAATGACTTCATAAATGGGCTGGGTTTGTTTATGAAATACAATATTCTCTTTAACATTTGCCAGCTCATTAATATATGTATTGTAATCCTGTGCCAGCGTCAGCAGAGTCCAAATAGGAAACTGATTTTGCAGAACTTGCAAACCAAACAAGAAAAACAATCACTTCTCTGAAGTCAGGAAAGATAAACTGAACTCAGCATTGCAAACTTAAATACTTAACCATACTCTATGTGAAGAGAAAACTAATGGACATACCATCCCTTTATTCTGTTTCTGTTGCATTATTTTACTGAGGCACTAGATGAATGTTATTTCTTTGGTTTATCATACACTTGTATATGATGAAAAGCATGCTGAAAAAAAGTGGGAAATAGGCTGGATATTAGTCAGTTACCAAGAAGCGGGATGGAACTTCCTGAGTTCAAGAAGAATTTCTTAAAATCTTGAGAATACATTTCTGCCACAATTAACATATTAGGGCATAAAAAAGTAATTGATTTAATAGTAAGAACCAGGCGGAAAGGCTTGTATAAATTTTATAATTTTCTGTGTTGTTTTTGAACATGTCTGTTGAATGATCATTTCCTCATTTCGTCCTTTAAATCAACACTGTCTGCTGTCATCTTATTCACAGCATCTCCTTACATGAAAAAGGGGTTTTTTTTATGTCATGTCAGTCTGTATGCTCTGCTGTTGTCTTAACAAAAGCTTTCTGACTGCATCATCTTGTTAGGGTGGTTATCATCTGTCCTTGTGTGGCTATCATCTCTAATGCTTGTATTCATTGACTCTAACTTTATGTATACACTGCCTATATTACATCAGGGTGTGTAAATTTGTAAAAATAAAAATCTCTTACTATACTGCATGCCACTTAAATTTACCAGTAATTTTGACTTAGCCATTCCAAGTAAAAAGCGGTCCTGTTGTTACATAACAAGATGCATTCTGTGGATCTCTTTAATTTTTGATATAAGATTATTGCTTTGCCCAAAGCAACGTTTATGATCCTACTGTTTGGAATGACTAAGCTAGTTTTTATGCTGGGTTATTAATCTGTAGGAGTGGGTATGGTTTGTACTGGATTTCAACTGTATTTAAATTGTAACCATAATGTTCTACACCATTGTCTTTTTTATCTGTCATCACGAGCCTACAGTTTGCTAATGTAGTTTGATGAAATACAGACTAATGAAAATAAATTACTTTTCTTTGATTATACAGCGCTCAGGTTTTGTTTTATTACTGGAGGGTTGCACTGTTCTACGTGGCTGTACATGACAGTTGAACCTCACGACCATGAACATCATTTTCTCTAAACCCTTCATAGACCTCTGCTAGTAATGGCTTGGTTCCAGTTCCTAATCTTCTATCCACCTTTACTCGTGAAATCACAAACTCAAAATATGGACTTGGTTCATTAGAATTAATTCAAGTGTCATGAAGTTCCAGTCGAGCATGAATACTTTGAATACATTATGAGTCAAAATCATGGTTCCCTTGAACAAATCTTTAGACCCAAATTTATTTCTCTATACCAAACTTCACATATTCCTTGAAATTTGGCAGATTTGAGCAAGATAAAAACAGCCCTGAAGAATTTGTGTTAATCATGCTCGACTGTGGTTTTGATTCTATTAAAATGCACTCGAACTCACATTTGTTATGAAATGGGAGAGTCTAAACTGTTTTAATTTGTAAAATATATTTTTAACGGCCAGAGGAATGATCAACCCAAGATAATACTTTGGGACGTTATAAATGCTTTGGAATACTGCTAATTTTGTAGATTTCCTATGTTACAGTAGGCATGTTCGGATGTAAGAACGTGTTACAAGCAAATAAATTCCTCAACAAAATGCTAACTATAACTGCTTGCATAATGCTAAGTATCCAGCAAGTAGATCTAATAATTTTAGAATCACTTCCTTCCCATACCAAACAGTTTTTAATTCTTGAAACCCACCACGGACGAATTTGGCTTTACGTTATTTTAAGACATTCATGCAGCTGTTTAATTTTCTTCTTGAAGTTCTGTTACTGTTGTTGCTGTCTGCAAGTCCAGCCTCCTTTTCTTCCTTTCCTGAGCCTGCTTTCATGGGCCAACAATCTGCTTTTCTGTGGTTTCACACCCTACATTAGTGTGAAGATGCAAATATGCACTGACAACAAAAACAAATATATGTAATCAAACACAAAAGTACTATGTTGCAGAGGCGGATCACAATATTAGTCTAGTGCTCCAGTGATTATACACTACATGGAATAACTGCAACGCATTTGATTTGGCTTAGGAAATATTCTACACCCTGCCTCTCTCAAGCAGAAACCTGTGTTTGGAAGACTAGTGTTTGTGCTTCTAAAGAAAATTTTCACAAATGAGACAAAGAAAGAGCAGCTATTGATGGTTCGTTATTAATAATGTCAGTGCATTTGATTTGGCTAAGGAAATATTCTGCACCCCTCTCCTCCCAAGTAGAAACAGTATTCTAAGACCAGTGTTTGTGCTGCTAAGTAGAACTTAATCTGCACCAATGAGACGAAGAAAAAACAGCTATTGATGGTTAATAATGTCTCATTTTAACACTTCAAACTGATTCGATGGTTAACATCTTCCTGTTCATGATCTATGGGCTCAGGATAAGCCCAGTCCAGCCGTTAGAATTTTTGATATAGCGTAACTGGTGGACAAAACATCGATAATATAATCAAGATCTAGTGTGCCTGGGTAGCAAGAATTTTTTTTTTTTAAATAATGGAATTTTCTCAAAAAGTGTGTAATATGAAGTGATTGAAGCAGACTTTATAGTGTCGCCCGATTCTGTCACATCCTTCAGTGCTGGATACTTAACGCATTTGCGTTATACCGCAAATGCGTTAAGTATTCGCATGAAATTAACGCAAGTATTATGCATACTGCCACAGTCTCTGAGAGTAAGGTACAAAAGGGGGGAGTCAATAACTTTGAATCCGTAAGGCTTTCGATCTCGTAAGTAAAATTTGATTCAGCAAACAAGTGGCTCGGAACAATGACATCTGAACAAATGCGGATTTGCTGAACGAATACATGAGGTTTGAAGCAAAGAAGTCCCACTACATAAGATATACGTCAAAAGATAACTCCAGTATTTTTTTTAAAAAAAAAAACTTCCCTCTCTTATTTCCGAGAGACTGGGCACCCCTGTCGTAGTCTAAAAGATGATATCCATCGTTGACCGTAGGCTATTACAGTTTAAATCCTGGCTATTGCTCGTAGTTATATTACTTTAGTATTTGTTATCATTTCTGACTGTTAAGTTATACTGTCGATATTACTGTAGCCTTCCCCCTCCCTTTCATTCTTAATAGTTATGTACATAGCATTTTATGTCCTGATCAGCACACATTATCTATACACTATACTCCAGCAGTAGTCATTACACCCTATCAAGGCCTCTCCTGTTACCCCCCCCCCCCCCNTTCTCCAACTCCCTACCTAATTAAACAAAAATAAAATCACACGAAAGCACAAAGTATCGTTCGTCTTCAGTTAGAGAAATGAGAGATTTCTTCAAATGAAGCGTCTTCTGTTTGTCAGTTGCTGTGTTTTGTAATCATCAGTCCAGCAGAAAAATAGACCATGTTGCAGACAAAGAGTTTTAGAGCTGAGGTGCTTTTAGAGAAATAAAAGTCGCTCTTGAATCAGTTTTGTTGTGTTTTTATTGAAAGATTTCAAAAGTACCATTATGTATGCTTGGTGCCCTTTCCCCCGAGATGATGATATTGTCACAAGGAGCAGAAAAAGAATAAAAAAACGTCATTATATGGCGGGCAACAATATATTTAAATATGGACTTGGGATGCTCCCTTTCTCTACTCCTCCGTTATTGTGGGTCGTAGAAGATCCAGATTTTTAGAATAAAGTAAGGACGTTCCCGGCTTTCTTTTAATTGGGTAAATCGGCAGCATACCACTTCTCTTATTTTTCCTACTTTAAATTATTTCAGTATAGGTTAATTCCGATTGCCCTTTGTGGTCCAACTTTTTCATGAAGTCTAATGATGCCTTTCGGTGTGCGTGTAGACGTTAGATATTAGCTATCTTGTTGCCGTTTGTAAAATGAGGAGTTAGTCTTTTGAACCAATATATTATATACACGCCGGAAATTGTATTATTCCACATGTTTTTAATCTTTCAGCTGTGACCCTGGCTCATATATAAATGAACTTTGCCACAATAGCAGAAAATATTTGTCTTCTAATATGTGCTAAATTTCAGCCGTATAAAATTTGAATTATTGAAGCTACAAAACTTTGATTTTTTTTCTATTTGTCCGACTTGCATTTTATACAAATCTAACATGAATATACGTAAAACACACAAGGTCAGATTTGTTTAATGATCTAGAGACGGGGCATAGTCTGGAAAAATATAGGATAAGAAGGTAAAGAAATCTATATGTGTGTGTGTGTGTGTGTGTGTGTGTGTGTGTGTGTGTGTGTGTGTGTGTGTGCATATGTGTGTATGTGTGTATGTGTAAAATAAATAATAAAGTGTGTGTGTAAGAGAGTGCGTATGCATATCTGTCATTGTCAGCTTTCTTGTTCAGTGCTTTACTGTCTAACCTAAATTTGCTGTGAGGGATCAGTAAAGTTTATCTCTTCCTATATCATCTTATCTTGTCTTATCTTATCTTATCTTATGCTTTAAAAAATGAACTCGGAGGTAATACACCTGTGTCAGCCAGTGGGAAAGAATGTGTGAAATCTCAAGTGTCAGATAATCAGCTTTTTAGAAATCAATTTTAATTATCTCCGGCTGGACAGTAAGAGATGTACCAGCCAGCTGCAAACAAATCGCGTTTGTTTGTTTGTTTGTTTGTTTGTTTGTTTGTTTGTTTGTTTGTTTTGACATAATGACATAAAGGTATATTTGCGAGTTATTTCTTTACGTCACTTTGTTATAAAAAAAAATACTTGCGAATTGTTTCACAATACAACACTTTATCAGAACCCTCTATAAAGGATTCCTCCATTGAGGTCTTAACTGTCTCAGAGGTATTTATTTAGTTTTCCGGTCGAATTATAGAGCGAATACGATAAATGTATAACGAATTTCATTCATCTGATATCAAACAAACACGAGTTTCGGATCCTTTTAATCATATAAACTCTAACTAATAAAAACATGAACTTTTAATCGTGAAAAGGACCCAGATTGAGACACATCAATCTCAACAGAACTGAATGAACTACACAGTTACGCGACACAAAGTAGATCCAAGCAACTGACAATCATCGATGAACCTTTAGACCACAGACACACGGTGACATTTCAAGTACTTTTATTCAAATGTTTAACTGAACCCATACGGAAACGTGAAAACAACGATGACAAGCGATAAGAAATATTGACTGAAGTAATTTTGGAAAAAATCTAGACAGAGGGAAACCCCACGACCGTGAACATAGTTACAAAAGAAAAGATGACACATATTGATGACGTCGCAAAAGAAATGATGTCACATATTCATACATCTAGGAGTTTTCAAGGCTTCCAATCAAAGTATTCTTAAGCAGGACAAAGGTCAAATTTATGCAACGTGTTACATATCAAAAAATTATTACACACTATTATGTCGCCGGAAATAGGCCCTGTTTTTATGATAAACATCGTTACATTATGAATATTTTACGTCCGTGTCGTCTGCATTGCCATGGGACTGGGTGAGTGAGAAACTGTGCCCATAGTATGATAGTGGGACACCATTACCAACATGTTATCATCAACGACTCTGTAGGAGTAGGCCTACAGATCTTTGAAACCTATTATGTTGTTTTTTTTCTTCTTTTGGCCCTTTTAACATTTTGTGTTATTCTACAATTAACACTGTGATTTCGGGAAATTTCTTCCATGGAGGTTAAAGTACTTCTTTTGCCCGATCTTTTAAAGGGAAAAAAAGGAAGGTCAATGCCCAATTTTTTTTCACAAATCTCTTTCAAAAACGGTCACCTCGAATTCTGATTTGGTTCCCAATTCTTCATTAGGCTGATTTTGACTGTGTACTAATACATAGGCCCACATACTTTTTTTTTTATTTAGAAGATTCAAATTGTACCCGAAACTTTAAAACTGGATGCTTTATTTAGATCACAGGTCATTTTACATATTTCTACACCCTGACACTGGCTGGCAGGGCCCCCAAAAATGGGGAGATTTTATATATTAGCAGATTAATTCGTTTGTACACAATGAGTGATTTGCCTCTCTACTAGGTGCCAAAAACCTACATGGCGACGCTTATTTGCTGCAAGACTGACAGAGCGTCCGCAGTCTTACAATTAGGCATCTTGCAATTGAATCATGTTAGTGTGAACTATTCACGGCTTTCAATGAGTCGATCTCGCTCTTCATGCTATCGCCTCGTTATCTTTCCTCCCATGCTCATTCCGCGACTGTTGATACTGATGTTTTCATTATGTGGTCACGGTTTGAGCACATATTTTAAAGTTCTGTCCGTGTCAGCTTTTCTGATTTCTACTGAGAGGGACATGTCAGAAACATTTCAATCCTATTGATAGATACCTTTGTAATGCTATACTGACTGTTATTTCGGCTTCTGTTTTGAATGCCCCGACTTGAAATTTTCCCATTTCTCGAAAAGAATGGGAACCGTGTACAGAAAAGGATTAAGAGCCGAGTTAATTGGAAGGACAAGCACGGCTGACCAGGCATAGGCGTCTCTACCAAGGTCATAGCCGTTGAGAGCCAACAAACCCATCAGTCCAACAGGAAACCAGCACATAAAGTCTGAGAGTGCTACCAAAGATAGCTGTTTGGCGATCATTATGTCCTGTATCCGCCTGGCGCTGTGCTGTACTAGCCCTGACTTGGTGATTTTGTTTCTAGATACTGCTCTGTAAATGAGGTACTGACCACATGCAATGACAAGAAACATGATGAAATTAAGTACTATGAAGACGAAAACAGGATACCCCTGTCCATCCACCCCTTCTGTTGTGAATGGTAACCCCAAACACATTCCATTCGTTGAGTAGATGGACCAGTTTTCGAAGTGAGGCAAGACTGGAATCAAAGCCAGGGTAAACCCAACACACCAGGCGGCTAAACAACTAATGATCATGGATGTCTTAGAAAATCTGTACTGACCAAAAGGAAATCTGAATACCAAAAACCTGTCAAGGGTTACCAGAACGATGAAGAAAGCGGATGTCTCGCTGGAAATGGTGGACAAGAACCCTGCCGTCTGACATAAGGCACTATGCCTCCAGTCTTTCTCATGCCATACATAGACTCCTCTAAAATGAACGTCTTTCGCCGAGATGATAAGCAAGTAGATTCCCATCAACAAGTCAGATATGCTTAGATTTGTCACAAACAGACCATATGGTTTCTTGAGAATACCTCGGTCGAGAAGCAGTCTGTAAGCAATGACTACGACATTGCCAAGAACAGCCATAATTCCTATTACCCACAGAAGAACACGCTGAGTGTCTTCTCGTACAAGGTCTGTGCATGATGACACAGCATCTTCAGGAGCGTGGCAGGTGTGCGCAGGTATATCAGAACCTCGTATCTGGGGGCAGCAAAGCTTATAGTTATCTGTATGCAGCTCGAAAGAGATGGCCAGTCCAGTCAGGGAGTTTGGATGAATCTCGGAGAGCTGATTGCCCCGAAGATCGAGTGCGTCCAACTGGAGTTTGTCGTGAAAAGTATTCTCGTCAATGACATCGATATGGGAGTGACTTACATTCAAGTTCTTGAGGCCCGACAAGCCCTCTAGCCAACCACTACTTAAAATCTTTATGCAGGTAAAAGAGAGGTCCAGATTCTTGAGTAAAGCTACTGGTGAGAGGGCTTGAAATGCACCATCTGCGACACCAGACAGCAGTAAGTTTTGAGAAAGATTTAAGACACGCAGATTAGTCATATATTCAAACATGTTATTTCTAGGTATTTCTGTTATGAGATTGTAGCTCAAATCCAGTTCATACACAGTGTCCAGACGACTCACATCTGCTGCAAAGCTACCAAAAACATCCGCAATCTTGCAGTTGGACATCCGTATTTCTACCATGTTGATGAACTGTCCACGACTTTCATTGGTAAAATGTGTGGAGAGATCAACTCCCGACAAGTCCAAGTATCGAGTTTGGGAATCAATGAAAGTCAAACTTTCAAGCATTTCTGATTTGTCAAAATCTGCAACAATAACCGTTCCTGCAATGCACTGGAAACCGTCAGCACAGGACACGTGACAATTAAGCTCGTCGTCACCTGATGGGCAGTGAGGATGACCATCGCAAACCAAATCAAGATGGAGGCAAATTCTGCTATTCCAACAAGCGAAATGGCCTTTACAATCTCTTTCCTCGCGTGGTTCTTCATCTTCCCCCATTAGACAGTCTTGAATGCCATCATGAAGGAAATGGTAGGGAATGCAGTATGAAGATGGGCACTTAACATATCCCTCTGGACACGCAAAGTTTTCACAGTTTTGTAAATGAGACATATCTGTACATCCTAGCACACCACCGTACCTATCTTTGATATAGACACAGTGTGGGGACCACAGCGCATCGGAGAACCGTTGATGATAACACGAGTCACTTGTTTTGAGTTTTCCAATTGTTTCGTCAAGAGGTCCTTCCGGACCCTGACAATCGACAACGCCATCATTCATCTGAGGCAGAAATACACATTCCGTTCTGTTACATATGAACGCACAGTTATAGTCATAGTTGTTTATGTCGGCCAATAACTGAAACTGAGAGATGGTTTCATCGTTGCTCAATCCGCTGGCGTAATTTTCAACAAAAACTTTTTCACAACCACTGCAGTCTATTTCTCCGTCAAAGAAGTAATGCTTCGGTAGGCAGGTTCCATCGCAGCAGCGAGCGCCTTTACATTTCACACAGTCTTCTTCATCACTACCGTCATAGCAATCTCTGAAAGCGTCACATCGAGATTCTGCTGGAACACATTGAAGAGAACGGCATGTGAACTCGGAGGTAGCATCGCATCTCCGATACTGGCATATGCCTTCATCCCGCCCACTGTCACAATGCCGGATATGGTCACAGACATATGGATATGGGATCTTTTTCCTCTTTCCTTGAGGTTCGTCGCAGTCAAATAATTCTAGCGTTGAAATCACGCCTTCAATAAAGAAAGGAATAACTTCACTCAAGGCGCTGGCTGAAATGGAAACTACGCTGTCTTGAAATATGATAAATTCTCCTTGAGCAAGTACCTTTCTAGTGCTAATATTGCTGGCTGAACTCAAGATTATTTTTGGAACATTTTCTCTTAGCCCACTGGCCTGTGGAATGACAATTTCGCACAAACTCTTGTCCGACATGAAGTTCCCGCAGCCAATGTCAGTCCAGCCATCTCGTCCCGACGGATCAGGATTAGCTTCAGGGTAAATTGGTGGATAATCACTCACGTTTAAACCTTCTCCTCCGTAGTCTCCATAAGAGTAGCCATATTTACCTAACCAGTGACGTTCATATAACCACATTCCGCATCTCTGGATGGGACCACCGTCGGGGTGTCCAAACAGCCAATGCCTTGTGATAAGTGGATGACCATTTAGCCACCGAAAACGTCTGGTTATACTGTCAGTGCCTCGTATGAGACCAATGTAGATGTGATAGTATGATGCTTCTCTTCCGGCGTACAGATCATGAAGTAGGAAGTAATTGTCTTTGGTTATGTGATTTAGATGTGACTTTAGAAAATCTAGTTCTCTGAGAGACTCGATGGAGACAAGTTGACCACCGTGCAGTTTGCACCTGTCTGAGGCATCATGCCAGGTAATCAAACTTTCAGCCTCGTCAATAAAATAACACGATTTAGAATCATTTGGATTGTAGGGATTTGGTGTAAATGATGTGGTTCTGCATTCATTGCATAGTCGCATAGATAACGTTTGTTTGGTGAGAATTTGCTCAAACGTTAGCCCAATGACATAATTCTTTTGCTTTGCTAACATTTCCTCCTGGCTACCATCGAATCCCACCAAAACTAGAAAAAATTCAATATCCGACTGATATTGCCGTGTGTCTTTTACACCGGTGACATCTTCAATAGCGTTAACTGAGTAGTTACTAAGCACCATTACAACAACATGGGCAGCGTGAGATCTGTTTCCTTGAATTTGGTGGAATGCACGATGAACAAGGTCTACGTATGTAAGATAGCTAGACTCTTGCGCGATTATTTCAACTGTACTATTGTTTCCCGAGTAAGCTACGTCCATCAGTTCTTCCAAGTATCTATGATCTTGAAATGAGGATCGAACATCCAGCCCATTCGGTGCTGTTGAGGCCATAGCTACCTGCAATCGTGTTAGCCTGTTTTCATCCAGTGATAGGAAAAGAGCTAGGAGCTGTCTGAAGAACGATGTCTGGATCTCCTGGTCGTCCCTCGGCAAAAACCCATCAGCAATAAACAAGAGGTCTATGTCACTCGTGCGGCAGCCCTCGAGAGGCAACATTGACACTGGGCTAGAAAGATGTTGCAGTATCACTGTGGAGATGGTAAGAAGAATACAAATGAAAGAATATTTACAGGTATAGATCTAGTGATGGGCCCACGCGCATACTTATTACGAGAAACTTAGTACAAAACAGCGTCATTCCGAAACACTTTAGAAATCCCAAGTGTGCATGAAAGAGTATTTATACCTAGATGATTGGTCCACATAGTATTTCACTTATTAAGAAAAACGTAGTACAAAACCAGCTGTGTCCCGAAACACTTTGAAAATTCCCAAGTCTAAGCGGGACTAGACCTAGACTAAATCACGATATGGAGAGTGAATAAGAGACATAATATGGAGCAAATTTCGATCGTGTAGTCAGGGTGTCACAGAAAAAACGGGACACTCTGTTTTTCGCCAAATCTCTAAGAATTTTCAATTAAATAACAATAACAGAAAAGTTTGTGACAATTAATATCTATTTATGCATGACCATTGATGAAATTCATAAAGATCAACTGAAAACTTTAAGAGTAGTAACAATTTGCAGAAAACAGCTCAGAATGAAATTTTCAAGAATATACATTAAATTTTGTAACGTCAAGGAACGATACAAAGCAGACACAACATGATGCTTTCAAACACTGGTTTACTCATTTCCATAACATTATCATACATTACAAAATAGAAAAGAATAAAACCAGTAAATAAACATTACAGAAATACACAAGCTATCATAAGGCAAGATGACATTGAATTAAGAGAGAACATGTTCCAGGTGTCTGCCTCTTCTGGCTGCACACAACTCAAGGCAGCGTTTGAAATTGTTCATGACACGTCTACAGGTGTCAGCCCTGATGTTTCGCATCTCATTTCCAATAATGTCTTTCAGTTCCTCGAGGGTTGCTGGGGCTCTACGGTACACATTGTCTTTCAGAAAACCCCAGAGGTAAAAGTCCATTGGACTCAGGTGTGGAGAGTGGGATGCCCACACATTGTCGGTTTTCTAACTGATGATCCTGTTTCCGAACTTCGCTCTCAGCCAGGCAAGAGTGGCGTGTGAGGTGTGTACAGTGGCACCGTCTTGCTGAAACCACACCTGGTGTCTGTTTTCTCGACTCCTTCCTAAGGCAGCCCAGAAGAGCTGCCGGTGTAGCGAGCGCTGTTCATCGTCTGGGTTGCTCCATTTTCATCTTCAAAAAAGAAGGGCCCGACGATGCCCTGGCTGCACATCTCCGACCTTCTGTGACCTTCTCGACACGGAGGGGTTTTTCAGTGACGTAGATTGATGGTTGGCTCCCCCAGAAGACACAATTCTTTTTGTTTACATATCCCCAAAGGTAGAAGTGTGCTTCATCGGAAAACCACACTGGGTCAATTCATGGTGGGTCAGACTGAAATTGCTCCTGGAACCAGGCAGCCTTTTCCAGTCTGGCCCTAATGTCTACACGATTGAGCTTTTGTTTTATGCTGAGAGTGTAAGGCTTCTTTTTCAAATCAAAACGCAAGATGCGCCTCACGCTTTCACGTGAAATGGGCACGCCCGCCTCCTGAACGCGGCATTGCAGGGAGGTCTCAGGAGTGTTCTCAACGGAATCAAGGACAGCGCGAATGTTCCCGGAAGATCGCGCTTGACGAGGTCGAGCTGAATGGACTGTGCAGTCTAGACTAGACCTTTTTGGGTGAGCTTCTCTACAGATCCTTCCTTTCTAAAATACTCGACCCATGAGTACATTCGACTTCTAGGTGGACTGTTCCGACAGTTTCAAAGAGAGCTGCTGTTTGAGCCATAGAGCCTGTTTTGAAAAACGTTTCAACAACAAAATTTTCAACTCTTTCGTCAAGGTCATATTGAAAAATGCAAGGGAGATGAAATTTTAGAAATTAGAATTGGTTCATTTGCTGAAGACTCAACATCAACATCCGTTTTGTGCACACATTGTGCACATTTCTGAAATGGCATACTCATATAAAGTGCACATCTAGGTGTGCAAATATTTATGTATCTTTTTGAAACTTTCACCATGAGTCATGCATGAAAAACGTCCTAATATCCTGAAAATTTCATAAACATCCAATAAAAATTATGGATTTTATTAAGGCAACTGACTGTCCTATTGTTTTTGGTGTTTTGTTGTGGGTTTTTTTTTGTGTCACGTTGTATATTCTGTCATTAATATGTTCGAATTTAATCTGTTTCAGTCAAGATGTTCATGCGTATGAAATTCAAAGCTACAAGTATTTTGCTAATGATAAAAAATAATTATGTTGAGAATACGGAGACGAACAATCGCACACCAAAAGAAAATCGTCAGAAGAAGAAAAAATCAGCAACAGTAAGAAATTAAAAACACACGTTATAGTTAAAGCTATATTCGTTAGAAAAAAAGTATTATTTCAGCAAGATTGTCTGGGACACAAGTTAAAGCTATAAAGACGACACCAAGTGTAATCTATTCCACTCACGAATATTGGTCAGGCCAGACATCAAAAGGAGGAAGTACAGAATATTTTTAGGCGTCATAACTGTGAAAACAACTTGGTGCAAAATAGAAGGTTTTCCGTCCAAAATGAAGATTCCCCAGAGCAAAATATTCTTGGCGCTACGTCGGACTTCAAGTACATGCCTAGGTCGCTGGAATGTCGCTTTTATTCGTTTAAGGTAAACACTGCCATTAATTCGGGTATAAGAGACTCAGGAACAAGCGATACTGAATTCTGTTGTCAACAGCTTAATTTATTTATCTCTGTCGCATAAAGGGCCACAACCTTCATCACTATTAATTCTCTCCCATCCAGGACTACTTTAACAGCAATACACGTAACTTTAATAAATAGTCCCTTTCAACTTGCATCGGCCGAATTAGTAATGAAGTATTAATCATACGGGATAAATTTTATTCTATGAGAACGAGATAGATTTTACATCATCTGATTGCTCTATCTCATGGCATGATTACAAAAAGCATTTTTGCCTTTTTTAAAAATTATTGCAGGGAATAATAAAGAGCAAAGGTGAACGCTACGTTCCTATCTTTTCATGGTTTACACGGAAGAGTCAATCTCGTTACGGCTCTTATTGTCCATTTATTTCATTGTTAACAGTAGGAAGTCGATCTTGTTATCCCGGCCTCCTCCTCGTTCTAAATTTTTGTTTGTTTGTTTACTTTCCAAGAAGACATCAACCATTTGCGTCTGTCTCAAATTAGTTCGACTTTTCTGCATTCTCTGCTTCCATCTTTGGTCCAAACTATGTTCTCTTCTATCGCGTATGATCAAAGCTGTTCCCTCTACTTCCGCATCTAGTCCAGACTTTTTCTTCCACTACCAAGTGAGATCCAGTGTGTTCTCTCTGTTACCATGTTTGGTCCACACTTTGGGGCAAAGGTATTTACCACGAATGTGTACGTTAGCCTTGGTCCTGAATAAAAATCGTTACTGACAATTAAGTTCTGTTACCTATTGTGTTCTTGGGTATAATTCGAAACAAAGTTATTTCTATTATAAGATGTGAAAGACTGCAAAAGATCAGATTACGAAGGAATGGTGGACAACACTGAGGGTTGTGTGGTTGTATCCACAATCTAGTCTATGCTTTATGTAACTTCCTCGGTTAGCTACAGTAAATACTACTAATGTTACAGGAGATTCCCGTGGTTACCACAATACATTAAGTAACGTAAAGCGTTGAAATAACCACATGGCTTTCTCTTGTGTTGAATATGATGGGCGTACTGAAAAATGATAGAATCAATCAGCTTACAGGTTAGCACCAGCCCAAGGCAGGATGAGGATGGACCTGGACAGATATGCAAGGAGGAGGAAACAAAAGACGATGTATCCAGTGAAGGAGAGGGAACATGTAATCGGCGGGCAAAGAACGGATAGTATTAATCGGTGGATCCTGAAACAGCTAGTGAACATGAGATTGGATTACTGAACAATAAAGAAGTTCTGCATAGACCCAACTGGTCCTGGTATAACTTCACCGAATCCTTGGGGCCATAATTCTCCCTGTATTTATACAAATATCAAGCATAATAAGGATAAAAGCAAAAGAAGCTTCAAAATGAAGTCTCCACGAGGTGTCAAGGCCCACAGTAGGTGTCTATAACTGTTAAAGGAAATAGGATTTTGTTGCTGTTAGTTTGCGTCTTTCACAACACTACTCAAACACTATTTGGGTCAGGTGTTGGAAAGAGATAGGATCTGCCAGTGAGCTAACCTTTGTTCTCTAGAAATAGCCTGAAGCCCCAGCTGGGCTTTCATGGTATTGGGTCAAACGAAGAGATACAGCAAAACGTTTACTTGTCACAGGCTACTAACAGTAACTTATTTGTTTGCTCAGATGCTTATCTCCAATACTGGTCAGTGGGAATGCCTAACGAAAATTAAGACTTGAGTGACAGCAGTCGACAATACATAGTAATATATAACTAAAAGATTTGCGCTTACATTACTTGTATTTGGTAACGATGCGTATGTAACCTATACGTTACTTTCTATTTGATAGCGCTCTGTACGTAACTGTTACCTGATTATTTTCCAGTACACAAAGAACATGGACAGTTTTCGAGATTGATTTTTTGAGGAAGGAAGCCCAATACGCAAACAATAAAGTTGTTGTCAGGATCAATGTTTGCAAGCCTCACAGTGAACTAATTATTTATGATTTGTGTCTGACTGTTTGATCTTCCATTCCATTTCATTTTCTCTTTATTTTAAGGTGTGTTTTGTTTGAATCCCATCAAATTTCCCAAGAGAGCAGTGAAGCGGCTAACAGCATCAAGCTGATGACAGTTTTACATCAATTATCCACCTGTTAATAAGTGACAAAACAGGGAGTGAGAAAGAAAGAGGTGGAGCGAGAGAGACAGAGAGACAGAGAGAGAGAGAGAAAGAGAGAGAGAGAGAGCTGTGGCAATGTATTTTCTTCACAATCTGAGGATTGAGGATTCGACTGAGTGCGTTCGACACACGCTGTGTTCGTGGAAAAGACCCTTAATTTTCGACCGAGTGAGTGAGTGAGTGAGTGAGTGAGTGAGTGAGTGAGTGAGTGAGTGAGTGAGTTGAGACTACCAGGAGCCCGTGAAAGCCATTTTAAAATGAGGTAATTGAAAATATTGCCCATGATTTGGAGGAATTCAGTACAGAAACAAACCGTGAATCAAGCTCTAATTTAATGGCAGATGGAACAGGACACAAAACTAGGAAAGCCACTATGGCATAAGATACGACCATATTTGCGGAAATCTGCTGATCCCACTAGAAATCAATATTGGATTAGATTACGCTAAAGCAAAACAGAGGATTCTCTTCTTAAGTTATTGATTTTAAATTAATTTGTCAATGGAACGATTATGTGGTCTCTTTCAAGCTGAGTAGGTTTAAGGCCATTTTTTTTTTTTTAACTGTTGAATTCATTCTTTTCTCTTTAAAATTGTAAACTAGATTATGTATTTATATTTGTGTTCGTTTGTTATCAGCAAATATTAATGCATTGTATCAGTCCCCTCTTTTGTTGACTGTTATTTTGACACCCCCCCCTCTCCCCACCTCATGTACCATCTAGTGCGCTCTGGGCATTATCACTAAACCTGTTGAACTTGTTGTCAGCCGAACTTTATTTACGGCATTGCTTTTTTTATTCTACTGAAGTCTAGACTGCATTTAAGCAGACTGGTTTATCGGGCTCGTGTCTCTTTCACTTGGAGGTGGGATAGACAAAGTTTTGCAACTTGACTCTTTCGGCTTTCCAGTTTTGAACATTCCCCATTTGGACAGTAGGATAGGAGTTGAGAGCTCAGTTGACGGACAGGACAAGCATAGCCGACCAAGCGTAGGCATCTCTGCTGAGATCACGACCACCAAGAGCCAGCAAATCCATGAGTCCAATAGGAAACCAGCACAGGAAGTTGGACAACGCCACCAGGCCAACTGCTTGGCAACCACCTGGACTCGTCTTGCGTTGCTATGCACCACCGATGATTTGGGTATTCTGTTGTCAGACATTGCTTTGATGATGATGGCTACTGAATACCCACATTCCTCCATCCGTGTTCGCACATTCACAAAACCCAGGCTTTGTAAAGGTTTTACATTGTCCAAATCTTTAACGATGACAGTCCCTCTAATGCAGTGGAAGCCGTCAGCACATGTCATATGGCAATTAAGTTCATCATCGCCAGATGGACAGTGAGGACGGCAGTCACAAACGAGGTCGGGGTGAAGGCAAGGTTTGCTATTCCGGCAAACAAAGTTTCCGGAACAGTTCTGATTTTCTAAGAACTGTTCATCCTCCCCTATTGGACAATCTTAAGTTTCCGTCCCAAACCAAAGGAAGAGGCATGCAGTAAGATTGCGGGCATTTAACATAACCCTCGGGACAAGTAAAGTTTTCACAGTTATGAGGATGTATCCCTACAACCCAGCACACCTCCGTAACGATCTTTGATGTACACACAACGACGGGACCACTTTACATACTCCAATGTTACTGGATATGGTCGTGATTTTTGCGGAAATCTGCAGATCGCACCAGAAATCAATATTAGATCTGAGTATCCTATAGAAAAAAAAAACAAAACAATAAGGCTTCATTCTGAAAATATTGATTTTTAAAACCTGCAGTTAACAATGAAACGACACGCTGAATAGGGCTGTAGGCCATTTTTCTTTTAAGTTCGGTTGCATTCATTTTTTTTCAAATTGTGAACTATGTAGACCGATGGAAAGGTAGGGAGGACTCAGACGAGGCGGGTTGACTTCCTCCATGTACCAGTAAACTCAAGTAGCAGAAGGCGAGCCCACACAAGCCGAACAAAGTGCAGTTCTTGGTGCGGCGAAGAAATGAGTTGGCTCTCGTGACGACAGCTTCCTGAACCTTAAAGGTTAGACACGCGCAAATATTTTTACTATATCCTACTACTAACGACTTTCTGCTCTCAGCTCACTCCTAATTTTCGTTGCCCATTCCCACTCACAAATATTTCAGATGAGCATCACAGACACACAAGGGACTGTGTTTGAACTGGGGTTGACAAGTAAACTTTTGGACCACCGGCTCTAGTTTGAACCCACCCCCATGAAAACCCAGTTGGGACCTCACACTACATCAGGGGAGGCAGGGTTACCTATTTGCATGCCCTGTCTCTTCCTGGCCTCTGACCCCAAATAGTGCAGCTGTAATTTAATCTATACTGGTCATGAANCGGGTTGACTTCCTCCATGTACCAGTAAACTCAAGTAGCAGAAGGCGATCCCACACAAGCCGAACAAAGTGCAGTTCTTGGTGCGGCGAAGAAATGAGTTGGCTCTCGTGACGACAGCTTCCTGAACCTTAAAACGATATTCACTAGAAAAGGGTGCCGCCCTCACTGGGGCTATCGAGTTTGAAGTTTATATGCTTACTACTCCCTTCTTTGTCTCGTTGTTCAGCACAGCAAGGGACACCATTCCAGAAATTCCCCGGCAATGGCTCAAACTCAGTCATTAATTCTCACCGTTCCACACGTGAGCAGTCGGGAAGCGTGTTAGGGTCACGTGTGAACACTAGGCTCGCACGTGGAGGTTAGGAAACAATATTCAGGCAGTAAGTATTTAAGAATTAAATTGCTGTGAAGTTAGCGTCCCTGTAGTGTAGTGCTGACACGTTCAGACTTGCACGCTGAGAGACCCTGGTTCATTCCCGGCAGGGAAATGAAATTTTCTAGTGTAGGTTTTTGTCGGCCTTTCTTCTCAAAATTTATCCTTCACAGTAATTTGGTAAAATCCCTGGTAATACACTTCCCTAAAATAATATGAAACATCTGAAAAATTATCAGACTGAGCTCACATTCCTCCTCCTCCTCCTCCTTAAATATAAGACAAAGAATACTATATACCTTGCCACCTGGTTACAACTACACTATGCATTTGTATTTTTATACGTTTGTTGCCAGTGATGAGGTACTGTCTAATCTACTGTGTCTGTCCCTTCATTTTTTAAATGTTACTTTGACACTTTGCCTCCCATCCCCCCCCCCCCCCCNGCAAAAAAATCCCTTATACCGTATAGTACGACATTATCACTAATCCTGTTTAACCCGTTGTCAGGCGAATTTTGCTCAGGGCATTGCTTCTCTTATCCTGTTAAGTCCAGACTACATTTAAGTAGACGGGCTTGTGCCTGTTCCATTTGAAGGTGGGGTAGACAAAGTTTTGCGACTTGACTGTTTCGGATTTCCAGTTTTGAACTTTTCCCATTTTGCCAGTAGGATAGGGACTGTGTACAGCAAGGGGTTGAGAGCTGAGTTTATGGGCAGGACAAGCACGGCCGACCAAGCGTAGGCATCTCTGCCGAGATCATGACCACCAAGAGCCAGCAAACCCATGAGTCCAATAGGAAACCAGCACAGGAAGTTGGACAACGCCACTAGGGCCAACTGCTTGGCAACCATAATGTCCTGGACTCGTCTCGAGTTGCTTTGCACCACAGATGATTTGGGAATTCTGTTGTCAGACATTGCCCTGAAGATGAGAAGCTGGCCAAAGGCAATCACGATGAACATAACAGAATTAAGAACTATGAAGATGGCCACTGAATATCCCCATCCCTTCTTTTTTTCTGGGGTCAGTGGCAAGCCCAGGCACATTCCATTTGATGAATACAGAGACCAGCTTGTCAGTGATGGTAGCAATGGAACAAAAGCCAGTATGCACCCAAAACTCCAAGCTGACACACAACTGATGGTTGTCATGGTTCTGGAAAATCTGTATCGGCCAAATGGGTACTTGATTATCATGAATCTGTCCACGGTGATCAGGAAGATGAAGAATGTCGAGGTTTCACTAGAGAGAGTAGATAAAAAGCCTGTAATCTTACAGAGTACACTTTGTCTCCACCATTCTTCATTCCACACATAAGTATCTCTGAAGTGCATGTCAGCCGCAGCAATAATGAGCAAATATACGCCCATAGAGAAATCAGACACTCCTAGGTTTGTTGTGAATATGCCAGATGCCATTTTCATGGCTTCACGGTCCAGGATCAGCCTATATGTCAGGACTACGACATTCCCGAGAATTGCGATCACCCCGACTACCCAGATGAGAAGCCGTTGACCTATTTCTCCCACCAGGTCTGAACAAGATGAGATGGCATCTAGAGGTGCATGACACGTGTACTCTGGAACACCTGGACCCCTGACCTGAGAGCAGCACAGTTTGTAGTTATCTGTGTACAGATGTGACTGTATGGAGAGGCTGTTAAAAGAACCTGCATCAATTTCGTGTAAAGGAGTTCTACGCAGATCAAGGATATAAAGTTTGAAATTTTCTGGAAATGTACTGAGTTTGTCAAGTCTAGATATATGTGTGAAGCTAAGGTTGAGGTACTTTAAATTGGTCAGACTTTGGAAAAATGCCTGATCTATAAATGATATATTTGTGTCTGAGAGATCAAGATTTTCAAGCAGCGAAGCCCCGGAGTTTGAGGATAATCCTCCTTTATGCAGTAGAGAAAGCTCTCTGTTGTGTGATAAATTTAATACTCTCAGATTGGTCATATACTTAAACATACTGTCTTCGGTAATTTCTCGGATGAAATTGTAGCTCAGATCCAACAAGTATACAGTTTCCAATCCACGAATGTCGAAGACAAATTCTCCCAATGCATTGGTCAGCTGAGAGTTTATCAAACGGACTTCTATCAGGTTGATAAACTTCCCTCTGTTATGTTTTGTAAAGGGCGACGACAGATCAGCCGCAGACAAATCTAAGTATCGTGTTCGCACATCCACAAAAGCCAGGCTTTGTAAAGGTTTTACATTGTCCAAATCTTTAATGATGACAGTCCCTCCAATGCAGTGGAAGCCGTCAGCACATGTTACATGGCAATTAAGTTCATCATCGCCAGATGGACAGTGAGGACGGCCGTCACAAATGAGGTCGGGATGAAGACAGAGTTCGCTATTCCGGCAGGCAAAGTTTCTGGAACAGTTCTGATTTTCTGAGAACTGTTCATCTTCCCCCATTGGGCAGTCCAAGTTTCCGTCCCGAACCAAATGAAGTGGGATGCAGTAAGATTGCGGGCATTTAACATAGCCCTCGGGACAAGTAAAGTTTTCACAGTTGTGTAAGTGGGTCATATCTCGACAACCCAGCACACCCCCGTAACGATCTTTGATGTACACACAACGAGGGGACCACTTTACATACTTCAAAGCCAGCTGTACACATGAGGCAATTGTTTCCAGCTTCCCAAAAGTTTCATCCAGAGGACCTTCGGGACCTTGGCAGTCAATGAAACCATCATTTAGCTGATGAGGAAATATGCATTCGCTTCTGTTGCAGGTGAAAACACAGTCGTCATGGCGGTCTTCTGGTACGAAAAACCATATATTCTCATCGGTAACCTTACCCCCAAGGAAGAAATGTAAGAATTCGGGACTACATCCAGTGCAGTCTGTCTCGCCATCGAAAAACCAGTGTTTTGGAAGGCACGTTCCATCACAACAGCGTTTCCCCCTGCACTCGAGGCAATCAGATTCGTCACTGCCATCTATACAGTCTACATACACATCACACCAGGATGTCTGGGGTACACACTGTGACGAGACGCACTGAAATTCAGTCATAGGATCGCATCGTCGATAAAGACAGATTTCTTCATCGCGTCCATTGCTGCAGTGTCTGATGTGGTCACAGACATAAGAATATGGGATATACTGCTGGTTATAACCACCATCTTCACAGCTGAATAAAGTTAACTTTATATTGCTGTCTGCCAAAGCGTCTAAAATCTGTGGATTGTCGACATTCGCCGGAATGGAGACAATCTGGCCTGAAAGTTCCATGACCTCCGTGTGGCGCAAGGCGGCTTCAAAACGAGTTTTGCTGGCTGGTACGTAATGTATAACATTGTCTTGCACAACTCGGTGGTTAGGAAAGTTCACCTCACACAGAGTGTATGGGGTGGCGTAGTATCCACATCCAATGTCTTTCCATCCTTCTATGTAATGATCATCATATGCCGGAGGCTCCGGTCCATGGACAAAAGTACCGTTGACAGTTTCAGTAAAGTTCATGTCTGAATAGACATAATACCAAGCACCGCATTCAAATGTTAAGCCGCCGTTCGGGCGCTCCGGAAACCAGTGCGTATACACTAATGGAAGACGATTCAGCCATCGAAATCTCTTAGCCTGGGTCTCCTTACCACGTACGAGTCCTATGAAGACGCTCTCCACTACCTCTGGTAAAGGTCTATCCAATGGATATAAAAACCTCAGGCTTCTGAAAAACTGGTTCAGTGATGTTTCCATGTTGTCAATCTCTTTTTGCGTTTCCAGAGAAGCCAACTCAGCACGATTTTGTTCGCATATCTGAGCAGCGTCAGGCCATGTCACAGACGTCATGGAGACATGCAACAAGTAACACGACTGAGATGGCTGTGTGTCTCCATGTTCAAACCATAACCATCCTTGCATGCATGTTTTGCACAGAGCCATTGGGATAAGCTGAGTGTTAAGGAGGTCTTGGTATGATGGCAAAAGTAAAACCTCCTTTATCTGTGTAAGAGCACTATTCAATTCACCTTCCAAAAGACCGACTAATATCATAAATAGACTCATGTTGTCTTGATTTTCTTCATCAAACAACTCTCTCACAGAGGTAACCGTCCATGGGAGATGATCGTCTGATACTACAATCACCGCGTGTTTGACGGTTTCTTTGCTTCTTCCTTCCTCAGAAAATGTACGACGCATAAAACCTACAAATGTCTCGACAGACCACGACTGAAGATTTTCTTCGTCTTCATCTTGTAAATCTGCATTAAAAATGGCTGACTCCAGCTCGTCTGATCTGTCGTAGTCCTGGAAAGAGATATGGGATACAGGTCCAGATGAAGTCAAAGATATTAAGCCCACACGCAGCCTTGACAGAGTTAGTTCCTCAGGCATCAAGAACAAATGAAGGAGCTGTTGGAAGAAGAGTTTCTGCACACTCCATCCTGACTTCGTAGTGTTTTGGGGCTCCAAGCCTCCAGCCACTAGAAGGAGATCGACATACTCAGTTCTACATTTGTCCAGTGGGAATGACAAAACGGCTGTCTGAGGACCACCTTGTGTACCTGAAATAAGAGTGAGGTTTATAAGTCTCGTATCCAGACAAATACTCCATCATACACTTTATATCACTATTATCCTAGCATATCAGATCATTTAATAACACCGTCAACTCCCTGACAACTCTCTGTCATTTTAAAGACGCTGACCTCTGATATTTTGACAATATTTTTTCGGTATTTAAATAAGTACCATTTTTACAGATTGGTGGTCTGGGTTGGGTAAAATGTGCATGAAATTTCTCCCCACGGAATGTAGGCAGCGATGGAATCCACACTCTTTTCATCCTGAATCCAACACTGCAGCCATTTGACCTCCACGCTCCACTGATAAAAGTAACAGAAAGTGAAGATGCTTCCCCGCCATTTGCACAGGAGACCTTGTGTAAATTTTATAAACAGCCTGTTGACTTTACTGTGTTTTTACTGTGTTCTTTACTGTGTTCTTTACTGTATTCTTATTCAAATGAATTGACCTTCCTTGTAGAAGCCCATCCAAGATGAGCTTCAGAAGGACTAGTCGTACTTCGATAACACGAATTCATCAAATACCGGTTCATTATTTCGCATTCAGAAGGCGTGCATATCCCAGAGAAGCATTTAATATATTTCAGGAAATAGGGGGCTTACAGTGCTGGATTTACCTACTGGCAAAATCATCTACAGCTTACGACCTCGCAGTCTGCAAGGGCCTTACAAGATTTCAGAAATGTGTTTTTTGAATGATGATAGGCGTACGTTGCAAATGCTGTTATTTGCAAATAATGTACTTTTTTGACACGAAGTAATTTTTAAAAAGCATAAGCTAAATCTTTCAATTTCTTGTAGCGATCCGAGGTCCCTTTTTGTTACGCACTTTTATGAAACTTTCTGGTGTAACTTTTTAAACAGGGACTTCCAAACTTTACATTGCTTAGGGCCTCACAAGTCTGAATTTAGTTCTGGAAAGGTGAGACCAGAGCGCAAATGTATTGGTGTTTTGAGCACATACAGTTAGAAGTCATGATGAAGGTCCATTGTATGCGGTTCAAGCTTTAGTAACGACTTTGCCAGAGTTCTGGAAGAGATCAGTTAAACAAAGAAAGAATAAATATCCTCGGCAGAGATAATAATGAACATGAGAAATCTAAAGAAACTACATACTGAAATACAGTCCCAGTAATACAAGGCAGGCTCTTAAGAAGGTCGCGCCATCAGCCATGGTTGACACTTCGCAGCAAGGGGTTGTCGATTGAGTCCACTTGTAACGTCTCTTAAAGAGACGTGGTCAGAACAAACTGGCTGCTGACCATTGGCTGAGCTGGGCAATCCGAGGAAATGTGATTAACTGTTTACGTCACTGCCATTCGAAGCATTTTTGCTGTTTTTGCTGATGCTGATGCTGATGTCTGTTGTCAAGTGATCTACAATGCATCAAAATCCACACTCAAATATCACTGAGGTTCGGCATAGTTTCTTTCAGCAAGAGCAGTAGAAGCAAGTACTGGATTTCAACATTCACCTGTTGTTTTTTTTAAGTAAACAAGCAATTGATTGCCTTGCTTTTCAAGTTAATTGCTTCCGCCTAATCAGCTGGTCTATTTAATGACCTTTGAGCCCTCCGAAGGCGTCGACTCGCCACTTAAAGGAATGAAATGGATGGCAGAAATCTTATTTACGCGTAAATTTATTTTGTGGCATGCACATGAAATGCAAGAAATATTGTTCTGAAAGATTTAGGGTGACATCACTTTGACAACAATAACAATAACAATAAGATTATTGAGCTCAGACAACTATATGCTGTAAAGCAAAATAATAACAATATTCTGAACAGGCAATTCACATTCTACCCTTCTCTCTCTCTCTCTCTCTCTCTCTCTCTCTNTCTCTCTCTCTCTCTCTCTCTCTCTCTCTCTCTCTCTCTCTCTCTCTCTCTTTCTCAACTTCACACTCACAATAATGAAGTTTCAGGATTAGACTGTTTACACATTAGATCAAAATAGCGGATTGTTGCTGTATATACAAAATGACGATTTATCGAGATCTACATCAGTGATGTTAAGATTATATTTAGACATAGCCGTCAATAATATTTATCGTTTCTTACTCCGTTTTCTTCAACTGTTAAAATGTGCTGCATATAAATAAATATTTCTAAAATGTGCAGCCAAATATGACTCCTACTGAATGAAAAGGAAGGGAGGATATGACATTCTTTTCAGAAGGCAAATCTTTAAGACACAAATTGAGCTTGTTACAGATGAAGACATTTTACTCTCTTCATTCAGTTCAATTCAATTCAATTCAATTCAATTCAATTCAATTCAATTCTATTTATTAGCTCCTCCGACACCATGGCGTTGTCCGTTGTCTTTGCGATAACCTCATTTTTACATTACTTGTGACTTGTGCCACATCTCAGGTCACCCCCATCCACTTGGGTCATCCGTCCTTATCCGCCCCTGTCATCGCACTCGTCGGTTTAAAGCTTTGAATGTCCATTTTCCTAACACTACAAATTGACTGGGGTACAATAGATTTCGCATGATGACATCTCTTCGGCAAAACTGGAATAAGTTGCGATTAACAGGAGTCACAATTTATCTGGAGACATCTAAACCGTAATATTCAGCATTCTCTTATGTGTTATCTCTTGCAATTAAGCGGAAGATGAGATTCAGTGGGCTGCGATTATGCTCAATCAACTGTATGGTCGTGTTCTCTTTCATTTACTAATGTATTTACAAATGTAATGAGGCTGATCTGTTGTTTTCAGTCACACCCTTTCAATTTATTGATGTGTTTACAATGCATTGCTCATTAATGTAAGTGCTGTCCAAAGTTACTCCCGCCTCTCCCATTTTTATGTTAGCCCATTGGCCATTGGCACACAATGTGTTTCACACCATGATGGCACTCAGAGGACCTATCACAGAATAGTCGTTTAATCGCGACACTTTTCAGACTGCGAAGTCCTGCTTTTTTCTTTTTTTTCTTTCAGTACAGTAGTCACCGAATAATCACAACATCATTAATCGCAACTTTTTTTTTCCGATTCCTTTTGGGATATTCGTGTATGAAAAACTCCCTATTGGTCAGTCAAAACCTAGGGCTAATTTACTGTAATCAATTAAATATTCCAATATCAAATTCACTTCATACTGTGTCTTATTGCTCAGATTTTAACACTGTCTTTATACATGTAACTTCACATGGCACCCATCGTTTATCTGTTTTCGAGAAGTTTATGCAGTGCTTCAGAAAGATTACGACAATCTACAAAAATATAAAGAGCTCTGAGCACAAGGATCGGGAACAAGGCTGATATCATGTAACAAGGCTTTTTTATAATGTAAGTAAGTGGAACCTACTCTGAAATCCCCGCAGCGGAGAGAAGCTTCGGAAAGGCCATCTCCGGCCCTGCTAGAAAATACACTCCAATACGTTTTGTGTTAGGAAACTCGTCAGACGCATTATAATGTTCCTTATTAAGCGTATTTCGCAATATCCACGAGACTGATTTTGTTCTAGTATCACTTTTTTAGTTGCCAAGGTGCTTCGTATTGGTCTAATTTCGCATAATGGGTGATCGTAATAAGTGTTCGAACGTAATTTTTTATTAATGAGATGACCTACTTACTTGGATGTTGTTTATTTAGTTACTCTTGCCCTGATTGGTGAGGGTACGTGTTTTTAACGTCTTTTTTCTCACTGTTTGTTACTGACGCTGCCAAGCTGATAGGTCAATTACGGCATGATACAGATTGGGGTAAAATGTTGGGTTTTTTTAATAAAAGTCTAATTCTCTATATCCATCGACTTGTTACATAGCAGAATAATTGAAGAGGGAGCAAATCAAAGTGTTCGTTATTTCCATCATTTCATTTCTAGAGTGTTCTTTAAAAGTTGTGTGTTTTGTATTTTACAGTACTGTACTTTACTCTCTGTTCTTTCACCTGAATAAACTCGACTAGAGTTTTTATGTTGACTGTCACATCAAAGCTTTATCTCTGATGACACATTTAACTCAAGCTGAGGAGATTATTTGCAGTTTATGCAACACTCCCGTAACTCGCATTTCCGAAATTTTACAGGCAAAAATATCGTTCTCCCCACTTCCCAATACACACACGCACGCATGCACGCACGCACGCACGCACGCACGCACGCACGCACGCACGCACGCACGCACGCACACACAAATGTCGCCGTTCTGTATAAGGTTCACTTTACTAAATTTTAACAGGAATCTCCTATTTGTTAACGATACAGAGGTCTGAAATTTGAAAACATGATGATAAAGGGGAGTAATCACTGTTGTAATGAAACATTGAAAAGCTTAATTTTGTACAGTTTGACAGATTAGCGTTGCACGGAGGCGTTGAATAAGTAATTCCATCTGCATAACGAATAGGTGGAAAATTTCCAGCCAGGTTAAAAACGCTGAGGAACGAAGTGTAGTTCTCCAAGGATCGAGCTAAAACGTACAAAACACGGACAAACAAACGAAACACGTAAAACAGGAGAAACTGTTATTATTTTCTAGAATATTCTGCAACCACACCGCTATCCATTTGCCATTAATTGCTTGCCCCAGTCATTTCGCTTGATCCACCTTTTGTAGTCTCCGTTCAAAAAAGTTTTGTCTACTTCTGTTTACTGCTCCAAACTGACAGTATGCCAGGGTTGCCTTACAAATCTTGTTGATGGAATCAGCTTATACCGAGACGAAGACAGCATGCCTAATGACCATATTCCCAAAGAGGTTAATAAAGTTACTGTCCATTAACGCCCTCTTAGGAATTTATTTCCAGCCACACGAGTGAATTTGATGTATTATTTACCGCACTGGTAGACGTCGACACTGTAAGGGTCATTCTCATAATAAAATCAGTCTGTTAGGCTGGCGTCGGACTGATCATACATCATACATCATACATCATACAGGGGGTGTCCGACTGGCCATACACAAACTGTCTCCATACACCATACACATGCATACACTCTACGCTTTTGCAGCTCAGAACAGGTGTGGTTTGAATGTCGTGCGTGTGTTCTGTGTTTCATCTCGCAAAATGATGTTTTTATTAAGTGATCCCCTGAAAACTCTGTTTTTGTAATCAGGATGTCCAGGATCGTATAACGGTGGATGTTGCCGAATTAGACCAAACAGGATGAGTTTAATATCATTTTCACTCTGATCGGTAGTAGTACTGCTTTGGTCACTCATTGTCACGTCTACAGGGAAGAAAAATGGCGATAAAAACAATACGTCCTGTCCAAGTGTATGATCATACAACAACAAAAAAAATGAGCATGCTCATTCATGTGTATGATGTATGATGTATGATTTATGATGTATGATGTATGACCAATCCGACTCGCACAAGTCGTTACCGTGTGTTCATTTCGTGTATGATGTATGATGTATGATGTATGATCAGTCCGACGCCAGCCTTAAATCAGAGGCAACAGAATGTTCTGTCCTCTCATTGCATTAATCATGTTCAGTATCTGCCAATTGGCAAGACCTTATTTTATTTGCTTTTTCTTTTCTTATTTTGCCAGTTCAGTTTCTGTGGTGTCCCTCGCAAGAAAATAGGAATTTGTATAATGAACCATTGGAGGATCACACACTTTCTCGCAAACTAATAGAACCAGCAAAGCTATGCAATTTTTTAAAAAATCATTGTTACTGTTACGTATATCGTGATCTGGTAACTTTTTACTTTTGTTTTGGGGTTTTATCCGCGTGAGGTCCTTGATAAATCCATCTATATCGAAGACGGTCCTAATCTTCACGCTCTAGCAGCTGACTGTGACGCAACACATGATAGTCTGCCTCATCAATATTTCCGGAGCCAGACACTCTAGTGAGGTGTAATGCCTTGTAAGAATTAATCATGGCATTAATGAAGTTACGCGTTGTTATGCCATTTACAGAGCTTGAAGGCCGTCATCTCATTCCGTTACCCAGCAAGCACTGGAACTCGTTAGTAGGAATCAAGCCAGCATAGTATGACAAATATCTCTTGTGCATTCGGCAACTGTTTATTTTTGTTGGGTTTTTTTGTTTCAAGGGAGAAACTAGTGCTTTATTAACACTGGCGGCGTCAACCCCGCATATTCTGTTTTGGGCGTAGCAAGAAACACTAATATATAGTTGGTGATTTACGAGGTACTTCCACAAATGAGGCTCCGATATCTTTGCGCTCTGAAGCGAGAAACTAGTGCTTTATTAACACTGGCGGCGTCAACCCCGCATATTCTGTTATGGGCGTAGCAAGAAACACTAATATATAGTTCGTGATTTACGAGGTACTTCCACAAATGAGGCTCCGATATCTTTGCGCTCTGACTGATGTCTGGGGTCAACAAAGCTGATGTGTCCTTCGCAAAAACACTTTATTCTCATTCAGCTCACGTGTGCTTGAACACATTATTCTGGCTGTCGAGAGACGGACGCTGTACCATAACGACTATCCATGATTGTGGATATTGATACTCATTGATATTTTTTATGTCTAGCTTATGTGTATTGGTTGTGGTGTTTTAATTTGAATATCAATATCATATCTATCGGTGGTGGTTAAATGTGGTATGTCCAGTGTTTATTATTCCCATGTCAACAGCAAAGGTATCAAAAGTATCCACCAGAGCAAAATCACCGTGTTATGTAAAAATTACCCAATTGGAATGTTGAATGAATGTGATGCTATTACGGTGTGATATGAATGAAGTGCACCAAATGGAACAGCATACACAGCCAAACATGATAAGAAAACTTCAATACAACCTTAGGTAACAAAGATTACTTTTAATAACACATAGTCCAACAAACATGAGTGACGTGGAGACAAAGAAAACGATTGCCCAGTCATTTCCAAGGAGGGTTTGGTTGAGGGGTGATGTCCCTTTGCATACAGACCTGGGTTCTACTATTTCCAAGTCTAAACTTTTCAGACTCCCCTAAGTACATATTATATCTTTTCAGGTATAATAAACTAGTCTAAATAGTTTTTAGGGGTATTGTGCAGTAATCTTGTTATGGAATTTGAACACTGGCACATGAATAAGTTAAAACTAAATGTTGGTTAATTTCATGAAAAGACATCCCGTCAATCACTCAACAAACTCAACTTCTTGACTGTACGCGGGAGTTCAATCAAAGTCATTTCCACATGCATTTGTTGGCACAAACAAGTAAATGAACAAATAAATAAACCAAAAAGTAGAATCCCACAATTTTCGTGACGAAATCAAACTCAACTTGATAAACATCAGGATTGACTGATGTGGTCTGAAACATTAAATTTCAGTGGCTGAGACATCTTTAACTTTCGGATTTATTTGGAACGCAATTTGTACTCAGAACAGGGCGTACAGAGAAATCTTATTAAATGCTGCAATATGAACCACTAGCTTCCGTTTACTGCTGAGACACGTCTCTTTTTTTCCAACTTTACCTACGATATTCTGGCCAACAGTCCATGGTGAAAATCATCGTTTTGTGTCACTGTAACTGAGTGGGCACTTTTCATGGAATGATCTTGACAACAAGTCCATATGCCTCTGAAAACATAATATATTATAGCGTTTTTAATCATGCTTACTACAATATATAAAAAAACAATAAAATCTAAATTTACAGTGGGGCTTCACAAGCTTGCGTCCCAAGCAACCAGTCCCCAGTATAATAGATTCTTAGATGTTTGAATTCGCAAGTAAATTTTAGAGAGAAAAAAATTAGAAACTTGAGATCAGAGCATTGCAAAGTGCATATGGATTATTTTAGTAACCTACGTAAGGCTTTGTGTTATAAGGTACCGCTACTGGCTATTTGCAGCATAGTCACAACAAGAAAATTTCAGTGTTAAGTAGGATCTGACGAATTCGATTCCAGAGGACCAGTCCATAATTTCAACTTTGTGAAGTGTTGGGAATCCATGAGGAATCTTTGCTACTGGGAAATAGGGACTTCGGGACTTGAGCACTGCAAGTATCGAGGACGTAAGGATAGAAGTGATGAGGCCCCACTGTAAACTATCTAACAGTATCATCATGCTTCATATTATACAGAAAAAAAATAAGAATATTTCAGTATAATTGCATTGTCGGCTTTGCATTGAAGAGGTTTGAGTGGCACTTGTAGGTGTCAACATGACGAAGTACGAAGTACACGTAGCACAATGTCTGTCAACAAGATGTCCTGGTGCGGACTCAGGAAGTTGTGCCACTCGTTCAGATAACTGTTACGTTCCTGCGAGTGTGAACGGAATAAGATAATTTCATGACAGTTAACAGTTATTAAGAGCTTGCGCTTTAACGACGGGGTCTCACACCATAATACATTACCGCATCAGTTATATTGGTGCATTGATGCTGCATGCATCTTTAAATAGTGTTCAAGATGCAGAGTTAATGTAATTCTGAGGTTGTCATCGTTACTACGCAAGCTCTCTAATGTAATTCTTACAATGATAAGAGATCCCATCGTTAATGCACAAGCTCTGAAATAATTAAATATCAGTAATGATAATAGTGGTGTTGATTATTATTATTATTATAACTAATCATTTTATTATTACAGTAAATAATAGGTACCTTAATAATAAACAGTAAATATTAAAATAATAAACAACAATAATTCATTTTTATATACATATTTTATCATTATTTTCACAATGGTGGTGGTAACTGATTAAAAAGAAACCCAGTTAATATGAAAATGCAGAATGCACGAGAAGATAAACTGAGGACAGCAATTGATGATGGAACATACACCCACTTTTGGAAAATGGCCCTCACAATTTGATTAAAAATACTAACTTGGCCCGTATTCTGAAAAGACTGGGTACCCTGTATCCTTGGATACAGATAAATATCTCCTACCTTCCAACCAACCAACCAACCAACCAACCAACCAACCAACCAACCAACCAACCAACCAAATACCAGCCAGCCAACCAACCAACCAATGTGATCAACATAGTATTACAAAAGACTTTGTGAGCTTACCACAATATGGTCGGCTTCCAGTTGTCACTGTTCTGTATAACTGTTGCCCCCCGACAACACTTTGCGAGTCAAGGTTGTAACCCATCACCGGACACTCCCCTAGCCTGCAAGGGACGCAGCTGTTCCCCCTCATGTGCTCAAAGCTTGGACAATAGCTGGGTCTGTACGTGCAGTTCTGGTTGATGGAAGCGGAGAAGAGGTGCGTTGCCCGCATATGTGAACACGCAAAACTGTGTCGCACATCTGAGGAAAAAAAAAAAAAAACACCCAGGGGCATAGCGCGTGGGTCAAAACCGGGTAGTCAAATCTGCGTATTGGCTACCCGAATCACCGCACTGTTACCTTTTGGTCTCTCTACATTTTCTTTAAGTAAGAATGCGGTAGACAAACGAGGTATCATGCGACAAAAATGTGCAGCATTGTCTAAACCAACAACGTATGATAACATCAGTAAAGTATAGTGACAACAACCACAACAAAAATTATAATAACTGTTCTCACTCAATGTTTACTCCATGTGGGTAAAATAATTATGACAGTGTCGCTGAAGGAAAGTTTTGATGAAAGGATCAGCTTTACTTCAATCGCTAGGAGCTGGCTGCTTTCGAAACAACATCCGCATTTGCTAGCGGCTTCCCTGAATTCATTTTGCCGACACACAGTCTCAAATTATTTAGGGCCTAGCTCTAAACTTAGATCTAGTCTAGACCTATGATAGGCGCACCGAGCAGGGTTCCCTACTTTTTATCGAACGGGAGCCAAATAGCATAACAAAATCAAAATAGAGTCAAACTATGTCCGGAATGGGCCAACTGGAGTCAGGATTTGACTTCGGAGAAATTTTCTACGAACTGGATATATGTGGGTAGTATAGTTCAAAAATCTTTCTACATACAGTAGAGCAACATAATAAGAAATGATTGTTAAATGGAAACAGGGGCCATTCTTTGATACATGTTCATTGGGCAGTTATGCAGAAGCCTGTCATTTTGAGAGAAATATTTTTTGTATAGAAAATTTGTCAGTTTTAATCTATTTTCTGTTGAAGCCAATACAGAGCCCAAGAACATTATTTTTTTTTTAAAGACACAAATGTTTGGTATCTGGCTCCAAAAGAGCCAAGTCTGGCAACCCTGGCAGCGAGATTACGCCAGCTTTAGCTAACACGTACGACCCCATTCCACTTCGACCAATGGGTAATGAGAGATTCAGTCATCCGACTTCTTAACTGACCTATTTTGTCTTCCGGACTTCCGTAGGCATTTAGATTTTTGCCTACAGGCATGGAAATTTAACACTACTCGGGGATGCCTTTGGGGCTCAGTCTGGGTGTGAGTGATGATTTGTTGCGTATAATACAGTAGAAGAGGAGTTGCCCGCTAGTGAACCTTTGTAGTCAAACATCCAAAGTGACTAGCCAAGCTGAGTTGCGTTTGGGGTTCAGTCAGGGTTGTACGGTAGACGATGTGCGTCCCTAGGTTTTGATTTTTATAGTCAAAAATGTGAGATGACTTGCACAGCGGTTTTTTTTTTTTTTTG
>JAWQUT010000048.1:1539734-1554204 GCA_033807755.1 Ellobium chinense | reverse complement strand
TCCCATTATTCTTCCCTTTCCTCCGACCAAAAGCCACAATTCTCCCCCACCCCCTCCCATTTTCTCCTGTTTCTATGTAGGTTTCTAGTTAATGAAAATTACTGTCCAAGTGTTCCTTTCATTCATCTTTCCATCTTACCTTCCTTACATTTCCTTTCCTTGTTTCCTCCTTTCCCATTCACTTCTTTATTTTTTCTTGCGTTTTCTTGCTGCAGTGCATTAATACTTGAGGGATCATTTCAAAGGCACCCTATAAGTCTCAACGTATACGCCAGTCTCGTTGTGCACAAGAATTAAGGACCTCTTTTTGATATGCATGTGGGTTGTGGGTTCCGTCTCGATGGGCATTAGGGCCAGGGTCCCCTGATGGGTGTAAGGGTTAGGGATTCAGATCGATTAGCTTTAGGGTTAAGGGTTCCATCTAGACGGGCTTTGGAGTTCGGGTTGGAGTTTAAAATAAATCTAGTAGTGTGCTGGTTAACGTGTATGACGTATTCGAAAACTCTTCAAAATATGAATCCTTCACTAACGAGTCAAACCAAATCTTTCAAATGCAATCTCCTCAAGAATCTTCGTAGAAAAAATAATATCAGATGAGGACCTTTACTGATGTGGACCTACAAAAGTACAGCATCCATATTCAGCGCAAGATCGAAGCAAATCTCCACTAGCGAGGGCAGAAGGAAGAAGAAAAAAAGAAACCATTTGGAGAAACACACAATCGTGACCTCACGGTAAAAGATCTAACAGTATCATGTTTATCAAAAGATCAGAAACTCATAAAACAAATCATGCGAATTCACACTCAGCGATGATTTCGATAGGATGATTTCAGTGTGACTCGCCTTTCGCCTTCGTTATGCCTTGTGAAATGTAAAAACAAAATAAAAAAAAGTTTAAATAAAATAGACAAACACGCGTTAACATGTCTGAATATGTATTAACCAAAAACAACAAACACAAAAACAAAAAGAGTGGCACGGGGACCCCAGCGTAGATCGCCCTAGGATCATTTCAGGATATTTACATATCGGATCACCTAGTAACGTCTAGTTGCGAAGGCACTTTTCCCATGACATGGTTGAGCCAAGCTAGTGCTTCCACTAATGCCTCTTGACCCGTAGCAACAGCTTCTATTCCGTATATTGACCCGGACTGTCACTGCCAAACTCCACCCCCAACCCTCAATTCCTCTGTGGTAGCGTATTATGGGAGGAACCTGGTCAGACCCAAAGCTTTACAGGTTAGTTCGGCATAAACTAACCGTACCAGGACCTTCGTCACGCCGGACGTTAACGCCACACCGGAATAGGGGCCAGTTCCCAACACATAAGCTTCCGCTGGTTGGGTGGTTATGTACTATTGAAGTGTTGGGACTTGCTTATATGACATGACATAGCGGGTGTGTGAATTTCATAGGTGTGGGGATTTAGGAAAGTGACGAAAATTTATTCCAGCAATAGTCATATTACTCAACAAACCGCATAAGAGAGTTAAGTGGACCAGGTACAATAATTTTGTGTAAAGAATTTCTTTGAAATACATCAATTAAATCCTCTAATAAATAAAAATCAGAGAAATTATACCGAAAATACCCGCCATTGCTTCATCAAGTCATTCCCATCATGCCCTCATGTAATCAAAGCGTCATAAAAAAACAACAACTGAACATTAGTGAATACCAATCACTGTTCCGTAAACACATTCCAGTAGGCAGTCACATCAATACACATTGAAAGCATAAATCGCTTAACCGTGCAGTGTGTATACGAAACAAATACGCAGCTTGACAAAATCATTCCTGCCCTTCGAAAATGCCCTTTTATTTCTTTCTGTCAGTCAGCCTTTCTTTCTTTCGCATTCTGAAATATGTTCTTTATCTCGCAATACAATACTTTCGCTGCCTTTTAAAATTGCTCCACTTAGGCATCCAAAATCAGCCATCAACACACAGACAACCTAGAGACATTGATTATCTATTCATCTACTTAGACCCCCAAATCGCAATATTTTGTGCAAGAAGTCATTTGGTAATCCAAGAAAACGAACTTTCTGCTGTCATATTCGCGATATAATGTAAACAAAACCAGCACAATATTAAAGGTAATGCCTATTCGAAAGCTTTATCTAAATATAATATCTACATTATGTTACATCCATTGAAAGAGTCACACATATCCTCTGAAATAATGGCGTAATTCAGCACTATGTCCGCAACACTTAAATCTATGACTGTATAAATCTAAACACAGAGGAGAAAGTGTATCAGGAGACCAAGGCGCGCTGTCGAATACCAATCACAACAGAATATTGCTGGCTTGCTCAGCAAGAGGAAAAATACATTATTATATAGAAATATATCAAAAAGTCAACAAATGTTGATTATACCTGTAGTAGATTCCATGTCGTAAAAGTTTCCTGTAAGAAGACATAATCCAAAGTCTGAAACTGGGGTGCCAAAAATAATAAAAAACAAAGGAGGGGAAAGAGGGCGAAGACCGAGAGAGATCAAGTCCAGTAAATCAGAAAGAAAGAAAGAAAGAAAGAAAGAAAGAAAGAAAGAAAGAAAGAAAGAAAGAAAGAAGAGAAAAGAAAAGAAAAGAAATGATAGGAAAGGATAGGAAAGGAAAGAAATGAAAAGAAAGAAAGAAAGAACAAGACAGAAAGAAAGAAAGAACCGTATAGAGTTTGAGTGCATTGTTGGAAAGAAAGAAGGAAAGATGTTCCTCATAAATGTGATAGACTCAAAGATCCAAAGGAAAAGAAAGTATAAATGAGATGAAATCAATAATGAATGAAAGACTCTTCACTTACAAGCACCTAACATCACATCTAACGTCCACAGCAGAGCTGCTGTCAACTTTTCTATGTCAGTGAAACAGATTCAATGAAATTGTCACAATCTCCTCTGAAATAGCGTTTAAATCTAAGTTGCAACGATGCCCACAACACTACTACAGTATAACGATTCATTGCACTGAAAATTACATTACTCCTAGCAGTTTCCCAGAAGTCCTGTTCTACACACAGTGGAGAAAGTAACACGTGTTGATGAACGCCAGTCACAACTTGATTCGGTAAGACTCCTTACTGTAGTAAGGGCACGAAAAAAAAAAAACCGTTAACGTCAAGTCATGCAAACTACCTTCGAACTCCTCACCCCCAACTACTATATGAATGCGCCCCGTTTTCCCCTCCCAGTATACTAGTTTCGCTTACACGCCCCTTTTTTAACCCTTCATTCTCTGCCACAGTGTCATTGTTGTAGGAAGTGGATCTGCTGCAACCTATAATAAGTTTATTTAATATAAACCCAGACTGTGATACATAGGCTAACGACACAATAATCATCAGGACATGACAAAGATTATAAACCACAATGACAACTTCGCATCACATTATCTAACAGCTATACTGTACACAGTTTACATTCTATGCAGTACAATGAATACAGACCATTCAGTAACAAAAGTCAGGATTCACTCCTTGCAGTTATTCTTTCTTCTATTCACTGTGTATATTTTCTCTCTACTAGAATTTCTGTAACGCAATTTCAATTATTAAACATAGTCTATAGTTTACTACCGTTGCGCGGCTTCTTAGCTTTCTTGAATTGTGATGGAGGAAAGAAAGAGGTGACAGAGATATTAGGAAGAGAGAATGAGAAGAGCAGGTGAAAAGAAGAGGTGGGATGAAATTCAACAGCTTTTGCAAGGTTTCTATTTCTCCTGAAAAGAAAAATTTAAAAGCAACATATTGACTTATTGGATGTAAATAGTGGCATTGCTCAAAAGAAAGTTGGAAACAAACAAACACACAAAGTTCAACGATTCTTATCAAGTGACAGACGCATCGATAGAGACCAAGAAAAGAAGGAAAATAAGTGATTCTTGATCATCTCTCCTAGACTACTTTTAGCCCGATTGTGTCATTAGCGAGTTTTGATGCAATTAGAGCAACTCATTACTGGGAAAATGAAAGCACTCAATAATCAACAAAATGAATGTGCATTCTTTGTCAAAATCGTAGTTTGGTGTTGTTTCTTTCTGTAGTTAGTTGCTTTCAGGTAGGTATAATATCGCGTTAACGGAAATATTGCAGTGAGTTAACATGTGGCGAGAGGGGAAGCAGGGGTGCAGATCAACATAATTCTATTTTCTTAGTTTCATGGTTTTGGGTTTTTTTTGTTGTTGTTGTTGCTGCTTGGTTAAGCCCGAGATTAATGTCCTTCTACAACACTCTAAATTAACTCGGAATTCAAAATAGTACATAGAAATACACTGCGACCCATATATTCTAGCAACCACTTGATAAATTGTCAATTCATTCACGTATGTATACTGGAGACTATGAAAGACTATCATCATTCATCATACACACTCTACCAAATCTACTATCAGGCTGTGGGAAGAATACTAGATTTTAAGAAAATTGAGTCTTCAGTTGTCTTTCGAATGAAATTAAAGATTCAGACTTATGGAGAGAAAGTGGGAGAAAACTCATAGATCTAGTTCAGTGCCGAAAGTATATTATTTGGCCTTCAGATGGAAAAAAGCAGGACCATTTTTTTCATGATATCCCGTGTCACCCTGTAACATCAACAGCGAATAAAAAATAATAAAAGCGATCCCTTGAGTGGTTCAACGGATGGGGACAGCCATTGACCTGCTATTTAAGGTTTCTGGAACCTATTCGATGGGCAAATCACTCATTGTGTACAACCCAATTAATCCGCTTATATATAAAATCCCCCATTTTAAAAGCCTGCTAGCCAGTGTCAGAGTGTAGAAATATGTAAAATGACCTGTGACCTAAATAAAGCATCCAATTTTAAAGTTTCGGGTACATCTGAGCCTTCTAAAAAAAATAATAAAGTGTGTAGGCCTAGCATTCGCAGACGGTCAAAACTAGCCAAATGAAAAATTGGGGACCAAATCAGAGTTCGAAGTGACCTTTTTTGAAAGCGATTTGTGAAAAATTTTAGGCGTTGACCGCCCTTTTTATTCCCGATAAGACCGAGCAAAAGAAGTACTTTAACCTCCATGGAAGAAATATCACAGTGACATTTGTAGGATAACACAAAATGTTAATAGGGCCAAAAAAAAACAAAGGTTCCAAAGACCTTAACAAGCAGCTAGTACTTGGCATGTATCCACTTAGAAACACAATGTTTATATCATGGCGGTCGAGGGGAAGGGGTGGGGGAGTGGGCATCTAGGCTATCTGATGTCTTTTAAACTTCTTCTCCTTCTGAGGCCCTTTCCAGCTTCCCCCTTCCACCCACCCCCAATCCAGCCTGTATGGAATTTAGATCTACATCTACATGCTGCAAATTCAGTTTACATGACACAGGCTTTTTCTGTTTTATATTTGTTTAAATCTTTCTTTCTTTTCCTTGTTTCTCTTGTTTTCCTCCCCACCCCACCCCTCCCCCCACCCTTTAACACACACACACCCTGTGTTAGCAAGAAATGCATCAAATTTCACCAAATTATTAAAATTTAATATTTCATTCCTTCCTTTTTCCCTCCCTTCTTCTACCCTCAACCCCACCATCAACCCCTACCCCCCATCCACCCCACACCACCCCCACCCTTAAGAAAAATCACCACCCCACCCCTTCTCAGCCCACCCCATAGGTTCACATGGTATTGCCAAAGGAAGCTGCATTTTCTTTAAATTCTTTTGGGCAGATGGACCAAAATTTTGTTTCTCCAGGACTTCTTTCCCAATCAATAACAGAATGACCCTTTAAATAATGCCAATATGATCACTTTTAGATTTTAAATGTGTGGTTACTAATGGATTTGACCATTAAGGGTTGCAAATATGGTCAGTTAAAAACCACCAGCTTATGCCAAGGTGTTTACATGGACACAATGACCAGCCAAGAGGGGACAACTTTTCCCCTTCCCTTCCAATCACTCCCAGATCACTTACCTCTAACAAATCCCTACTAGTTCCGCTCCAAATAGGCTACCAAGGAAAAATCTTAGCGTTGAACTGTAGGTTAGTGGGAGCTTTCAAAATAGCATAGGGTATATCATCAAGAGAATTGGCTCTTTTGAGAGGTATCAAACTTTAAATTTGGGCCATAAGAATTATCTAAGTCAGATATTTCAGCAACATTGGCACCATTATGTAGGGAAATAAATGTGCTTGACAGCTGACAGTTGTACATTTCTCTAGAGAACTAACAAAGGCTATCAACACTTCATCTAATTTATCTCAGTGAGTCAGAGTATTGAACATTTTCTGTGTCCCTCTGCAAATATACCTCACCACCGGAATATCATCCTCTATCATTAAAGAAGCAAGTAAGAGACACCTAATTAGTAGAGAATGCATCACTACTGACTACTCAAAATATATGTAGGGAATAATTAAATGTGGAGGGGTTAAGATTAGAGGAGCAAATCACTCATTGTGTACAGCCCAATTAATCCGCTAATATATATAATACACCTTTTTGGAGGCCCTGCCAGCCAGTATCAGGGTGTAGAAATATGTAAAATGACCTGTGACCTAAATAAAGCATCCAATTTTAAAGTTTCAGGAACAATTTGATCCTTCTAGATTAAAAAAAAAATGTGAATGCCTATGTATTCGCACACGGTCAAAACAGCCAAATGAAAACTTGGGGACCAAATCAGAATTCGAAGTGACCTTTTTCGAAAGTCATTTGTAAAAAATATTAGACGTTGACCCCCCACCCCCCTTTTTTTTTCTCCCCGTTAAAAGATCGGCCAAAAAAAAAGTACCATGGAAAAAAAATCCCGAAATTACAGTAGAATTTGTAGAATAACATAACATGTTAAAAGGACCAAAAGAAGAAAAAACAATAGGTTCTAAAGACCTGGAAACTGGAAACTACCAGCTGTAAGAAAACGCCGGGGTGCTTATTCGCAACACTGCCTGCGATGGATGGAGTATGATTTCACTGTATCTATTTTTTTTTTCTTTTTCAGATTAATTTTTGATATTAGTGTGTTTCCGGATGGAACTGAGATTTATACAAGGATATTTTACCCTTAAGCTCTGCACAAAGTGTATGTGCGTACTATAATTTATTGCTTCGCACAAAATTAGAGGCAGATCCTGCAATTTACCGACAACAACAAACAGAAAGATTACATTTTTATCATATCTCCTGACCTGGTTGATTCGTTGCTCTTCCATCTTAAAAAATAAAACAGCTAGATTAACAATCGTATATCTGAATTTGCTAAGAATCGCACAATTAAATTTTTCCAATCTAGTCCTGACTTCAAACCAAGGTAATCATCCCACGCATACGTTTGTAGACATTCTTCATCTCAGTCAAACTCTTATTTCAGTTCTTGGAAGCAAAGAAATATCGAAAATAAAAAAAATAAAAAAATCTAAGTCGGCCTCAACCTAGACGATGTCTAAAACATCTTGCTGGACAAAAGACTAGACAGACAATAGGGAAATTACTTTCTAGCATGAATGTTTCATTACGGTGCTTAAAGGAAATTCTGCTGTCCTGGAACACTCTTAGCGATCGGAGATGTTCGACGTGCTCTTTATACGCCCTCGCACTTAGTCTTTTTTCTTTCGCCTATCTGCACTTCTGGATCTACTTCCTTCAATATCTCTCGTCCTTCTTTCCATTTACACAACAATTTTGTAAGTTTTAGTTCTTTTCGCCCTCTCACTTCATTTTCTTTATCCTCATTGTAAAATCTGCCTTCGCTTTTACTTCTCCCATACACCCCTTTTTGATCCCTCCTACCCATCCCCACCTACGGTCTCCCGTCCAGTCATGGCCCTGAAATCGGCTTCACTCCATTCCTCCCTCCGCCCAATCTTTCTTCCCTTTCCTCTGACAATTCTTCCCCACCCCCTCCCATTTTTCTACTATTTATATATGAAGGTTTCCAGCTTATAAAAATTACTGTCCCAGCTTTCCGTTCATTCCTCTTTCCATCTTGCCTTCCTTATCTTTCCCTTCCTTGCTTACCTCCTTTCCTATTCCCTCCGTTTTTTTTTCCTTGCGTTTTCTTGCTTCACTGCATCAAAATTTGAGGGTGGATTTCAAAGGCACCTTATAAGTTTCAATGTATACGCCAGTCTCGTTGGGAACAAGAATTAAGGACCTCTTCTTAACGGGCATGTGGATTGTGGGTTCCGTATCGATGGGCATTAGGCCCAGGGATCCCGTCTCGATGGGTGTAAGGGTTAGGGATCCTGACCCGATTTAGGGTTAGGGGCCCCATCTAGACGGGCTTTGGAGTTCGGGTTGGAGTTTAAACTAGATCTAGTAGTATGCTGGTTAACGTGTATGACGTATTCGAAAACTCTTCGAAATATGAATCCTTCACTAACGAGTCAAACCAAATCTTTCAAATGCAACCTCCTCAAGAATCTTCGTAGAAAAAAGAATATCAGACGAGGACCTTTACTGATATGGGCCTTCAGAAGTACAGCATCATATTCAGCGCAAGATCGAAGCAAATCTCCACTAGCGAGGGCAGAAGAAAGAAGAAAAAAAGAAACCATTTGGAGAAACGCACAATCGTGACCTCACGGTAAATGATCTAGCAGTATCATGTTTATCAAAAGATCAGAAACTCATAAAACAAATCATGCGAATTCACACTCAGCGATGATTTCGATAGGATGATTTCAGTGTGACTCGCCTTTCGCCTTCGTTATGCCTTGTGAAATGTAAAAACAAAATAAAAAAAATTTTAAATAAAATAGACAAACACGCGTTAACATGTCTGAATCTGTATTAACCAAAAACAACAAACACAAAAACAAAAAGAGTGGCACGGGGACCTCAGCGTAGATCACCCTAGGATCATTTCAGGATATTTACATATCGGATCACCTAGTAACGTCTAGTTGCGAAGGCACTTTTCCCATGACATGGTTGAGCCAAGCTAGTGCTTCCACTAATGCCTCTTGACCCGTAGCAACAGCTTCTATTCCGTATATTGACCCGGACTGTCACTGCCAAACTCCACCCCCAACCCTCAATTCCTCTGTGGTAGCGTATTATGGGAGGAACCTGGTCAGACCCAAAGCTTTACAGGTTAGTTCGGCATAAACTAACCGTACCAGGACCTTCGTCACGCCGGACGTTAACGCCACACCGGAATAGGGGCCAGTTCCCAACACATAAGCTTCCGCTGGTTGGGTGGTTATGTACTATTGAAGTGTTGGGACTTGCTTATATGGTATGACATAGCGGGTGTGTGGATTTCATGGGTGTGGGGATTTAGGAAAGTGACGAAAATTTATTCAAGCAATAGTCATATTACTCAACAAACTGCATAAGAGAGTTAAGTGGACCAGGTACAATAATTTTGTGTAAAGAATTTCTTTGAAGCACATCAATTAAATCCTCTAATAAATAAAAATCAGAGAAATTATACCGAAAATACCCGCCATTGCTTCATCAAGTCATTCCCATCATGCCCTCATGTAATCAGAGCGTCATAAAAAAACAACAACTGAACATTAGTGAATACCAATCACTGTTCCGTAAACACATTCCAGTAGGCAGTCACATCAATACACATTGAAAGCATAAATCGCTTAACCGTGCAGTGTGTATACGAAACAAATACGCAGCTTGACAAAATCATTCCTGCCCTTCGAAAATGCCCTTTTATTTCTTTCTGTCAGTCAGCCTTTCTTTCTTTCGCATTCTGAAATATGTTCTTTATCTCGCAATACAATACTTTCGCTGCCTTTTAAAATTGCTCCACTTAGGCATCCAAAATCAGCCATCAACACACAGACAACCTAGAGACATTGATTATCTATTCATCTACTTAGACCCCCAAATCGCAATATTTTGTGCAAGAAGTCATTTGGTAATCCAAGAAAACGAACTTTCTGCTGTCATATTCGCGATATAATGTAAACAAAACCAGCACAATATTAAAGGTAATGCCTATTCGAAAGCTTTATCTAAATATAATATCTACATTATGTTACATCCATTGAAAGAGTCACACATATCCTCTGAAATAATGGCGTAATTCAGCACTATGTCCGCAACACTTAAATCTATGACTGTATAAATCTAAACACAGAGGAGAAAGTGTATCAGGAGACCAAGGCGCGCTGTCGAATACCAATCACAACAGAATATTGCTGGCTTGCTCAGCAAGGGGAAAAATACATTATTATATAGAAATATATCAAAAAGTCAACAAATGTTGATTATACCTGTAGTAATTCCATGTCGTAAAAGTTTCCTGTAAGAAGACATAATCCAAAGTCTGAAACTGGGGTGCCAAAAATAATAAAAAACAAAGGAGGGGAAAGAGGGCGAAGACCGAGAGAGATCAAGTCCAGTAAATCAGAAAGAAAGAAAGAAAGAAAGAAAGAAAGAAAGAAAGAAAGAAAGAAAGAAAGAAAGATTTTCATATGTGGTAACTTCTACAACGAATAACGTACTAATACAACCCTAACCCTAACCCTACCCCCCTAACCCTAACAATTATGCCCATCGAGACAGGAACATCAGTCGAACCGAGCGTAAATCCTTATCGCCAGTTACCACATATGGAAATTCTCCCAAAGAAAGAAAGAAAGAAAGAAAGAAAGAAAGAAAGAAAGAAAGAAAGAAAGAAAGAACCGTGTGGAGTTTGAGTGCATCGATGGAAAGAGAGAGAGGTGTTCCTCATAAAATATGATAGACTCAAAGATCCAACGGGAAAGAAAGTATAAATGAGATGAAATTAATAATGAATGAAAGAGTCTTGACTTACAATGTCCAACATCACATCTAACGTCCACAGCAGAGAGCTGTCAACTTTTCTATGTCAGTGAAACAGATCCAATGAAACTGTCACAATCTCCTCTGAAATAGCGTTTAAATCCAAGTTGTACCGAAGTCCACACGCTTAAGTAACGATTCATTGCACTAAAAATTACATTACTCCTAGCAGTTTCCTATAAGTCCTGTTCTACACACGGTGGAGAAAGTAACACGTGTTGATGAACGCCAGTCACAACTTGATACGGTAAGACTGCTTACTGTAGTAAGGGCACACACACACAAAAAAAAAGAGAGTAAATTTTTTTTTTAAAAAAAGGTATAATGTCAACGTCCACCCATGCAGCCTACTTTTGAACTCCTCACTCCCAACTGTATTTTCTTTCATGTAACACTACTATATGAACGCGCCCTGTTTTCTCCTCCTATAATACCTAGTTTCGCTTATAGATGCCCCTTTCTTAACCCTCCATTCCAGATCTGCCACAGCGATGTTGTAGGAAGTGGATCTGTTGCAACCTATAACAAGTTTATTTAATAAAAACCCAGACTGTGGTACACAGGCGAACGACACAATATTCAACGGGACATGACAACGATTATAAACCAAAATGACAACTTCACAACACACTTACTGTAACAGTTTACATTCTAATCAATACTGATGGACAGAACATTCACTTACACAAGTCACCAGTCCCTCATAGCAGTTTCTCTTTCTTCTATTCATTATAGTATATTTTTCCCTAGTGAAATCTGTGTAAAACAATTTCAATATTTTGTTAACTTACCCAATAGATCTCTTAAAACAACATATAGTTTACTACCGTGGCGCAGTTTTTTGTTTTTTTTGGCTTTCCTGGCTTGCAATGAATGGAAGAAAAAAAGAACGATCAGATGAGAGAGATGATAGGAAGAGAGGAGAAGAAAATGGAGGTGTGGGAGGGGCATGAGGACCAAATAGCTTTTGCAAGGTTTTTATTTCTCCACAACAGAAGAAGGTAGCAGCAACTTGTTAACTCATTAGATGTCATATAGTGGCATTGCTCAAATGAAAGACAGAAAAAAAAATGAAAAAGAAAGAAAGAAATAAACAAACAAGCAAACAAACAAACTAATAAACAAACAAACAAACAAAGTTCAACGATTCTTATAACGTGACAGACACATCGATCGAATCCAAGAAAAGAAGGAAGATAAGTGACTCGTGAACATCTCTATTAGACCTCTCTTAGCCTGATTCTGTCATTAGCGAGTTCTGATGCAATTAGATCAACTTATCACTCGCTTAGCGAAAGCACGCAAAGAACAGCAAAGTGTATGTGGATCCTTTGTCAAACTCATTTTTGCAATAAGCTGCTATCCAATCGGTATAATTTAAAACTGACAGGAGCATTGCAGTGAGTTAACATAAAAGAGGAGAAGAATGGGACGGGAGAGGGGAGGAGCAGATCAACATTTTCCATGTTCTCGGTTTCACGGTTTCTTCTTCTGTTTTTGGCCAGGTACATTAGTCCAGACTACACACTANGGGGGGGGGGGGGGGGGGGGGGGGGGGGGGGAGGAGACCAACATCTTCCAGTTTCTCGGTTTCACGGTTTCTTCATCTGTTTTTTGCCAGGTTAACCAGGGGATTAATGTCTTCCTACAGCACCTTTAAAATTTACTGAGCATTCAAAAAAATGTATTTTGTTGTCGTGTCTCCAACATGTTCTTCATCTCAAGGTCAGGCCCTTCGCTTGTAGATACATTAGTCCAGACTACACACTATCATTATCCCTCTGATCTGAACTGTGTTCAGCTTAACCCTACATCGAAAGCACGTGCAATAAAGACAGTGCATCAAAGCTACTATACTCACTGCTCCCTACCTCTTTAAATGTCACGCTATCTACTTTGCTATGCTGGAGATAAATCATTAGGATTTTTTTCTTTCTTGTTTAACTCTGCCTATGAGCGTCCACGTTAGAAGGCTGTCCTTCCCTTTCTCCTCCGCTCACTCAGACTTCACCACATACATTAATAATACTATGTACTCTGCTAACCTCTCGCTCCCATTCCTTCTTCTGGTGTGTGTATTTGGAATTAAGTTGCCCAATTCACTGCTCGACCAAGCCTTAGGAAGTTTAATATTGAAGTCCCTGTGAAATTTGAACAGTGTTCCTCTTTTTCTTTCTTTTTTACACTTTACCCCCTTCTTTGTTCTTCATTTCCAGTTTCATTTTTCATGGTTCAGTGATCCTATATTTCTCTGGGATCGAGGAAGTGAAGCTCTTCACACCCAGTTGTTATTAACATGTCTCTGATTACCTCTCTCTCACTCCCTCACCTCTCAATCCCATCCTTAAACCCCACCTCCACCTCCTCTGATTACCTATTACATACCTAAAATCCATCAAAAAGACCTGTTCACGTATTAACTTTTTTTTTAAAGTGTCTGTATACCTGCGATGGATCCAAAGGGCAGATCTTAAGAAATTATCATTCCCACAATAGCTGGATTATGCCTACAAAATCAAATCGTTCAAAATAAATGATGGACGGCATTTTGCATACTTACAGAGCTATCGCTGTTTGGCAGTCTTCAAATACGAGGGACGAGAAGAATTCCTGGGCCTCTTAATATTTGTGCTGGAACCCACCATTTTTTTCATTCTGTTCAAGGGATAGCGTGGCTTTGCAGTTTGGGAGCCATTGTCACAATCAGATGACTGTCAAGCCTGAAGGTTGTGGGTTCGGGTCTGGGTTCGGAGATATGCGTTGCCGAGTGTCCTTGGGAATGATGTTTAACTCACGATCCCCACTCCACTGAGGAGCAAATGAGTACTTGGCTTTAGAGCTTTGGGGGGGGGGNGGGGGGGGGGGGGGGGGGGTTGAGGGGTTTTACGGCAGCGACTATCAATGGCGTGCTATGTATTTCATTTGTAATAATGAGTATATAAAATTGAAAAGTATGATGTGTACCATTTCACGTGTATGCATTATGGTTTTTTTTCATTTGTTTCCCTGGTGGATGCAAATCTACATTTAGTCTAGACTTTTTGCTCTTCCCTTACATTGTCTTTGTATAATTTTCATGCGAGGTCATGTTCGAAACCTTCAACAAGTCCATGTGGAAATATAAAACTTGCCTCCCAGCTATAACTTAATACTTTTCATTATATACACCGTGAAGCATGCCGTCCTTCCACGGATATAAATTATGTATCAGAAAATAGGAAACGCTGTACGGGAATATAAAAAAAAATAGCGCTGAAACCGCTCTGGATGGCAGGAAAAATATTGTGCGTCTTTTTCCAGACATTCGGAGCCAAGCAACTTTTTTAGAAAGTTTGGGACAAGCGTGTAATACCTGTCTGTTGCGCTTAGGTTACGATAAAGATCCAAATCCTAATGCGTGCGACCTTCTGCAAATCAAGGACCATGAACTCCCAGGAGGCGATTATTTTCTCGTTCAGCGTGACCTCGCGACTTGGTCTTGGCATGTGTTACCAAGGTGGCGGCTTCCAGCCTATGCTTTTTTTAGCTTTTGTTATGATACCCACTGGAGACATGTTTCATGCCATCGTCACAGTATTCTTTAAAAACTGTTTCTGAACGTGGCTTTTTATAAAATTCATGATATGAAATAATGAAAGGGACCTTGCTTCCATATTAATAGGTGTTAACGAAAGGAAGACATTTAGCACCTAAGCTGCTCTCCCCCCCCCC
>JAWQUT010000048.1:1521212-1535769 GCA_033807755.1 Ellobium chinense | reverse complement strand
TATATATATATATTTAACGGTGATATATATACTGTACATACATACACAAACTATATTACAGCTGTATGTGACTGTGTGATTCTATCATTCCTTCTGCCTTTCCCGGTTGTATGTTTTACACTCCAACAAGCTTGTACCGGAAATCTTTTATGTGAAACAAGTACTGTTCCCAAATATTTTGCGCCTCCCAAAAAGATACAGTTAATGTGGTCAGATTAGATCAGTTGTAAATGTAAGTACAGTATATATTATGGATACTGCAAAACCGCTTAATATGAAACAGTTCAGTGTCCTATGTGTTTTGTAAGAAGGTTGTTCGAATAACTTCTTCAATATGTTTGTTCCTCATTAATACTCTCCTTATTCCTACATATATTATGAACTTCCTGAATTGAAATTTATGGATAAATTAATGCCTCCCATGCTTTCCCTTACTCTTCTTACTGTCTCTCTCTCTCTCTCTCTCTCTCTCTCTCTTCTTCTTCTTCTCTTTCACAAAATACATTACCTCAAATGACAGAAGTTCATATTTTTATTAATTCCTGTCATTGATAATAAGGAAGCATTTTTGAAAGCATAACATAGCTACTGTACATTGTACAGTATTTGGATGGTAGTGAAGAAATGGATGGAATAAAGACATGAAAATTTTAAAAAATAAGTAGAATTAAGAGGGTTCAAAGTTCAAGTAAGACAAACACTGGTCTGATGAAAGCAAACATGGAATGTTCATTAGTCAAGCTTACACAGTTCATGAGCAAACATGTTACTGATACCAAGACAGTTACCAAGACAAGTAACCAAACAAGCCTAAAATAAAATGTTTTAATACTCTGTTTACCACCTCATAAGAACGTTACTGTCTATAATTCCCAGCTATTCCCATTTCAGACTCTCATATAATCTAAAAGAATTCAGCCACAAAGACAGCCATCTGCAAACCACCAGATAAATTAGGAAAAAAAAACCAGAAACCTCTTCAAAATGCTGAAATCATTATTAAGCCAACTGACAAACTCCTGGATAAGGGCCAACCTAGATAATAAAAAAAAAAACTCGTTTACAGTGTTAAGATCTCAAAATGGTTTAGTTTGGAATGCGTTCTCAAATTTTGACAATCATTCATAATGAAGGTGGAAAGGCCGAACTTCAAACTTTACATTTGATTTAGTTGGTAAATGATATGGTAAGCCCCTTGCAAAGGCTTGCAGTGGATAATAAAAATCCATCTATAAGAAAAAGGACAAGATATGCAGGGTACTTTACTATATATAATAGTGTGAAATATTCTAAATATAAAACGTTCTAGAGCATCCTATATACTGCATAATAGGCATGTTGAAGTGTATCTTATTTTCACTGTGGAATAATAAAAATACAGTAATAAAACTGTTTCATTGTTTACAATTCCATATAAACTGGCAGTGACATCAGAAACTTTGCCAATTACTGAAGAAAATAAATGCACAGAGTTAGAAAACCGAAGGATGTCTTGAATATTCACAAATAATCCTGCCTTGAGGTATGAAGATGCCAATACCACCTGGCATAAAAAAAATGCAATTTTAAATTGTCCCTATAAAATCAGAAAACTAGCCACGTGGAGGGAGGTAAGATGTTGGAGTTGAATTTCAAAGGCTGAGATAGGAGCAAATACATTTGTAGACTCAGAATAGGTGAGGTTTAGCCACTCAAGTATGAACTTTCTGTTTGTTGCTGGGTGGATAAGGTTACATTGTTTACTGAGTGAAAAGGCCTAAACTACTAAGTAGCCTGCTTCACTGCCTAAGTTCTCAAAATCTAACTGGTTTAGGGGACTTTTTCTTTATGTCCAAATTTGGAGGAAAAGCTAAACAACATGTTTGGAAAGTACTGTATTTTGGCTTGGGACCCCTGGATAAATTAATGAGAGGTGTAAAGCCTTATATATAGCCAACAGTGAAAAAAAACATTGGCATCTTCATATCTTGAAATGCCCAAACCCAGCAAAAATTGATGTAGTACTTCATGGCTAAAAGAGCAAACATACCAGCCAAACAATAATGACAATAGTAATACTGTAGTAATAATACTTGTTATTGCTTTTTTTTCAAGCTGAAATGTAAAGAGATCTCTCCATGTTTTGCTGGCATCTTCTCCTTCTTTGACAGCTTTTCCAATTACTGTACAACTGATATGGACAAACAACTTGGGAATACACTAGATTCCTGGCAAAACAGACTACCACAAAGCTATAATGTGATTTATGCAAACTTATAAAACTACATATACTGTTTACAAAGACTTTAAGGAACATGTTTTACAATGCCATACAACGTGCTATAATGTGTATTCCATTTAATACTGTATATCCCTACACAAAAGTGAAACAAACTTGAATATGCTTACCATGAATTTCACTGCTGCCAGTTTGTTTCACATTATCCATGACAAAAGAAAAAAAGCAAGGGAAGTAATCTTGACTGCCTCTCGTAACAACAACCAAATATGGGTCACAAAAACTTCCGATGTGATGCCCCTGGTTAACAAGTCTCTTATTTAGTCTTCAGGTAAGTCAGGACTATTGAGGTCTTTAGTTTGAGGGCTGATTCATTATTCATGAAAGAGCTACCAAATTTCTGCTCATTGATTGCCTTTCTCACACTGTCGTGATGATGCCCCTGCTTCCAGGGACACAACCACACTGCCTAAAGTTACAGCTTAGTTATTTTCCTTCAACCAGTAACAAAAATGAACTCGCTACACTGAGCAATGAATTTTTGTGACTTGCCCCTGTGTTTTCGACCTTGTTTTGGACAACCTCGTTTTCTCTTAACCCATAAGGGACCACTGGCTAGAACTATAACTAGCATATCTTCTTTCTTCCAATTTTTCAGTGCATGTAATCAGATATAAGCCTAGAAGCTACCGTCAGTCATATGCAGATTCCTTATCTCATTTCAGAAAGTCTTCAGTAGAGGAAAGAAAATACATGTATTTAAATTTTGCCCTCATGACTTCAATTAGACAATTTGACCATGCTCCTGACACTGGGACTACACTAGTGTGGTTGAAAACTCATGGTTGGGTGAAAGGTGAAATGCTTTGGTAGGCAAAATGCTTTGGCGCAGCATTCTAACCAATGACTTTGTGCTTGCATTTTATGTGATATTTGATTGGTCTGTCAGATTGCAGCAGGCACAAAAATATCCCAGCTGCAATTTGCTTGTTTTAGAGATGAGTTATCTACCTATGACTGTGATGTAGGAATGTGTGTTTTCCACCACATCACTCTCCTTTCATATTTTCAGCTGTACAAGCTTCTAAAACATTTGGAACAAACAAAAAAAAACCAACTTTTTGAACAATTCAAAACAAAAATAAAAATTATCTGATCCCTCAACTCTGAAAACAATTGTCATTCAGTCATGTAGCAGTGTGTGAAGTATCAACTTTGTACTTTTTGTTAGTTTTCTGTGAGTACTTTTAATTTGTAAATTCTCTAGAGGACAGCCAATACAATCAAGACAGTAAGTGACCCCTTCCACAAAAACAGGGTGGCAGAAGACTCAGAACTGGCTCTAAATATGAAATTTTTCATATCATTAAGTGCATTTCATAATAGCCACAGGAAAACACTGTTTTCAATCAGGATCTATTTTTCCCAAAAAGTTGAAAATAGCTTTTTGCATCATTCTAATTTTCACAAGAGTGTCAGGGACTTCATCCAAAAAATGCAGGGTGGTAGAGGACTCAAAACTGGCTCTCGACAGGGTATTTTTCAGATTAATGCCACATGCATTTCATAATAGCCACAGGAAAATACTGTTTTTTCCATCAGAACCTATTTTTCGCAGAAAGTTGGAATTGGTTTTTAGTGTTTTTCTAATTTTCACAAGCCCTGCAAGATGCATTTCTCATGTGCATGAGCACAGAAATTTTACAGTAATCTGGGGTGATATTACAGGATTGCTGATAAAAAATATAGGTGGCATATCTTGGTCCTAAAATTACCAAACCAGCAATCCTTCTTCACACCAATGAAGAAACACTGCGCCACATTTGAGCACAAATATCTCAAACACATGAAAGCTGAAATTAAGGTTCCCACCTAAAACTCTTTTTCAAACCCAAATACGTATATTTCTCTTTACTAGTGCTTCAGTTATTCCTCAAAATTCAGCAAACTTCAACAATATGAGATGGTCAAAAAAAATTGAAGGTATCACGCTTGAATGCATAACAAAGAATGTCCATATGATGAGTGATGCTAACTAACATTAGCATTTCCCTGATTAGTAGTAAGCCCTTTGGAAAATTTTGGCCTGAACTATTTTTTGCAGTAAGCAAGTTTTTTAATGAACTTTAACTTTGCAAATTCAAAAAAATTTAATCCTCGCGAAAAAAAAAAAAAAAAGGACTAAAGTACAGTAGTCTTTCACAGTGGATAAGAAAATATCTGAACTTGCGTGATGTTTCACATCAGCAACAGTTTTGTATTAAAAGTTTTCACAATAGAATGTGTTTGAGTGCAATACATAATACATCATAAAGAAATTATGTAACAGTGCACAAAAATACACATTAAAATCATTGCTAGTCACAACCCTGTCTCCCCAGCTCTGAGTCTACATTTCAGCAAAGATTGGAAAATCAAAATGTACACTAACACACTAATAATGTACACTCATAAAATGGTGTGCTATAAAAATCATAAACAAATCCCTCAATTTGAAAGAATCTAAAATCTATAATGTTAAATTAGCAAATATGTTGGGACCGTGGAAATAATCAAAGTTTTTACATACTAGTCAAACAAATATCTCTGCTGTTTACAGTTTACGATACACATACTTTCTATGAATAATCCAGAATTTACGTCATTTCTCCAGCTGTATCAAACTGCTAGTAATTTTTCATAAATGTAGACAAAACATGCATGAAATGGAACATTGAGTATTTTTTTTCCACTTTTCAATGTAACTGAAATGATTTATTCAATCAGGGCATCTGCCAGCAAAACTACAATGATGGTCTGCCACATGGCCAGCAATAGCACCAATCCAAGCCTATACAGAAGCTCATGACTCCATACAGCCCTTTATCAATTTTCTGATCAATCTTTGACCCAAACATGTCTTTTGTAAAAACAAAATAAACTGAATCAACAAACACACACATAAGATCTTTAGTGTTGCACTCTACTCATAGTGCTGAAAGCAAAAGATACTGAATATGGCTAATGTGTGTCTGTATTATGGTAAGTTTGGACAAAGCATTTATTATGCTACATCAGAAGGTTGTAAATTTTGTCCAGTCATCATATCCCAAATACATTATTCCATATTTCTTTTATAGGAGACTCTTGCAACTCCAGAAATTTATTTTTTCTATATGTTGTATAACCTATGCGTACATAATATACTTTGCACTGTTTCTTGGGTCATTTTACACATCAGAGCATTGGAAACCTTGTCCAACATCACATTCACCACAGGGACAAATAAAGTGTTGTCAAAAGTCTGTTAGTGACAAGAATGACATGAAAGAATTATGATCAATTAAGACAAAGACTATTGCTTACCTGTAAAGTGAAATTGCTTATCTGTAAAGTGAAATTTATTTACTATGTTATTTATTATAACAGTCATATTTGTTATAACAAAATATGAACTGTATATGGCGTATGTGATACCAGGACAAAATTAACAACCTTCTGGCACAGCCTAATATTTGAAATCTTATTCGTATTTTATTAAAGGACATGCTAGATAAATTTTTGATTGTTGTTCAATTTATTCCCACAAGAATTATTGACGATAACATTCAAACTGTAACATGTAAGTGAGCTATTGATTGCTTTTAGGAGGAAACGAACGTAAGCTTTTAAGTATCTCTTGTAAAATGCTGAGATCATTGGTACTTTTAATCAGTTCAACAACATCATGAGCTGTATTCAAAGCTTTCCTGAGTTCCTCAATATCCTGACATAATTCAGAGTTATCTTCTGCTGAAATCATACCTGACAAATCGTAAATATCATTGTCAAACAAATCATCCCAGAAGTCGTAGTTTTGTGAATCTTCAGACTTCATTTGCAACTTTTGAACAGCATGGATATGCTTGCAACCCACAACCTGTATCTGAAATTCAGCACATGTACAAACATACCTGTGTACACAGGTTTTACATTCATTACACACTAGCTTACATTTACACCGGTCAATTTTTATTTTTCTAACACTGTAAGATGGCACACCTGCTTCTGAGGCAGACCATTCTTCCACACTTTCTGAGCTTCTCTCTATATTTATCACATCCTCAGCACTGTTGTGCCTGAAACTCACTTGCCGGAGGAGATGACTCAGTCTTTCATTTTCTGCCTTCAATGACAGTTCAACTGCCTTGTCTCGTGCTATCTTCAATAACACAAGCAGCAAGTTGTCAATTCTCTTGTTTTGTGCTCTGACAGCTTCAAGAAGGTGGTGAAATTTTGTGGCAAATGTATCTATATTTGCATGTGAACCAGACCTGAAACAAACTGCCCAAGAAGACAGTTTACCAAAATTGACAAAATTTTTCCAGAAATATTCCTGGAAAGCAGGTGATTGCTGGTCTAAATATTCAAAAAATTCTTGAAGCATTCCTCTGAATGATCCAGCATCTACTTCCACCTGAAGACTTTTCATGTAAGCATAGGTTTTGCACTGATCTAGCTGGGAATGGATATGTTCGAAAATGTCCTGCCGCCACCTTTCATCCCCATCCCATGAACAATAAAACATCTTTATTGATTTACTAAATATGCTGCACCAAGCACTGTATGCCCTACCAGCAAAGTCACCCATAAAAACATCAGAAACAAAGTCCTGACCACACGATTCCTTCAAACCTTTCATAAACAGCTTAAGAATTTCAGAATCCTCTTTGTTCGATATAGCCCAAGCAACAGGAAATGCTTCCTCGCAATCATCAAGCACAAGAACAGTTGTTAGGTATAGCTCATCTTGTGATGCTGTATGGGCAACATCTACACAGATCATCTTTGAGCCATTCCTAATCATCATGTTCCTTTGAAACTCAGTTTGAATGCACAGAATAAAATCATCATCCTTGAGAATGTTATGAGATGTGCCCTGAGCTTTGTAAAATATAACAGGATTGCTGGGTTCCTTCTGCAATTCCTGCACCCAGAGATCAACACTCTGACAATCCTCACTGTGTTTTTGGGCATGTAAAATGTTACACTCATTTCTGATGCTATGAATGTCGCCTCTAGTTCCTGATGTATCACTGTTGGCTTTTGCTTGTCTGGTCTTGTCTTGGATATCATCCATAATTTGACCAGGATCAATTCCTTGGGCAAGCTGGTCAGTTATGTGTTTCATGAGATCATCAGGAAGAGTCTGGCGGCCAAATTCTAGTGAATGACCAGTGTGGTGCAAACAATATTTTACAGAAATAGTTTTATCTGCAATATATTTTCGCACAGTCATAAAGGACGTACATTTGTTGCCAATTTTGACAGATTTCCTCTTTCGCTTTGGATTTGCGACCCCACGCCGCATCCCAGATCTGCTGCAATAAAAGTGAGAAGTAATCTCATGTTTCCCTTTTTGAGCACCATAACTTTTTACATAACGAGATGATGTTTCTCTCTCAATCTCCTTTTTCCAATTATTAAATTCTTCTTCATCATTAAAAGTCTTGTAAAAAATATTTATATCTTTGCAGTGTTTTTGGCGGTAATGGGAAATCAGATCTAGAATGCCGATAGCCCTAAAATCTGGACAATTCTGACAAACGCATGACAGGACATTTGTTTGCGGTATGGATTTGTGTTCTTTGTGCTTCCTCTCTTGGTGTTTAATCAGTGCTCCTCTGCTACTCAGTTTTGCGCTGCAATATGGGCAAATGACTTGCTTGTTTTTGCGTGTCCGATGAGCAGTTTTATTGCAATGTACACTGCCACTAGAGATGTTGTCACTGGCCTGAGAATTTTCCTTTGTGCTTATCTGATTGGAAGACTGACAGTCTGCCTTGCTGTTTGCAGTGGAAGTTGGGACAGACTTAGGAAGTAAGGATTCCAAGATGTCTCCATTAGTCTGTGCAATTTCCTTAATGCTTACCCGACTGAGTGACTGTTGCTCTGAATTTGCAACAATGCATGCCGCAGACTTTGGAAGTAAGGGTCTCAGTTTGGCTGCAATGTTCTTTGCACTTTTCCTGGTGCCTTTCAGGTTTGCTGGCAGGTGAGCTGACCTGCTATTTGTGGTGGAAAATGACACTGGGTTAGTAGCCAAAACAATAATATTGCCTGCATCAGTCTGTGTAATTTCCGTAGTACATTCTTGATTTACTGACTGAGAATAAGACACGTTGTTTGCAGTGGAAAATGAGTCAAGATTAGGAGCTAAAATTAATATATTGCCCCCCCTTTTCTGTGCACTTTCCTTAGTGCTTGCTTGATTTCCTGACTGGTAATCTTTCAGGCTGTTTGCATCAGAATGTGAGGCAGGGTTAGTAACTATGGAGATCTGGTTGCCAGTGCTAATTTGTGAACTTTCCTTGGTGCTTTCTTGACTGGCAGTCTGACAACCTGACTCGCAGATTTCAATGGAACATGGGACAGTTGTGGGGATGGGGGATCTCAAGTTGCTTGCACTGGTCTGTTCCTTTACCCTGATGTTTTTTTGACCCGCAGACTGACAATGTGACATGCTGTTTGTGGTGGAAAATGAAGCAGGATTAACATTTAAAACAATCACATTGTCTGTGTCGATCTGTGGATTTTCCTTAGTGTCTACTTGATTGCCTGACTGATGATCTAACTTGCTGTTTGCAAGGGAACATGCAACAGGGTTATTCGTTAAAATGGTCACTTTGCTTGCATTGGTGTTTTCCTCTTTGTTAATAACAATGCACTTCTCACTGTTTGCATTTAAGTTCATGGATGGCTGCATTGGTGAACAAGTATTCTGACTGACCACTCTACAATCTAGTTTTTCTTGAGAGTAAGGGCCATCTTGATGTGTTGTGCCACTATAGTGTGCATGATTTGGTATCCATTGTGGCAAGTCTGCACATTTCTTCTTGCGTAAAATTCTAGGACTTCTAGGAGCAACACTATATGCAGAGGACGGACCGATAGATTGATGTTGAGATACAAGGGCCATACTGACCTGACCAGACATGAACCAGCTAATCAAGACCCTTCTAAGATATCTTTCAAATTTAGTGGGGTCGTGGAGGTACAATTTTAATCCAGTTCTAGGTCCAGTTAGCTGTGCAAAAAGGGTATTGTCAAGGGCCGCCACAACTGCACATATTAAAACTACCATTCCACAGACATGTTCACCTGTTTGAAAAGGATAGTTCTGACAATCTGATGTGCAGAGGTGTTCCTTAGATGATGGGACATGCATCATAACAACACTATTTCCCTGTAATGTTTCGACACCAAAACAAGCTGTAAACGGATCGAGGACCTGCAAAACATCATGAGGGCAATTCCAGCCCAGACTGTCACAATACCGAATGATGGGCTGGTCTGCAAGTTCAACTGTGATCAGCACCCAGTGACACTCTCCTGTCGATTGTGGCTTTACAAGGGATACTGTTCCTTCAGCATCTCTTATGACACTGGCGACAAACACTAACTTTTCCACCCTGATAGTATCAGATCTTTCCAGCAGACATTGCATCATGTCACCTGGACTGCACAGACCCAGAAACAAACAGAAAGTGGTGTCTTGTGCCTCATTTATCTTGTCCAGAATCCAAACGATGTGACAGGGCAGAAGTTCACCAGCTGGGCCCTGACCACACAGTTTAGCCATCTCTTCCACAGTGCATCCTGCAATCCAGTCAAGGAAAATTATGTACAAAAGAAAAAATAGGACTTTAATGACCCTGGAGGGAAACTGATTTACAATGTTTTATAGCAACAGTAATAATACAAATGCACAGAACAGTACAGATCATATATAATATTAGAAAAATGAAACACAGAACAAAGTCACAACTGGTTGTAAGTGGTGCAGCATCTAATCCAAAGCCAGATACTCATTTACACATGAGTCAGGTGGGGAAAGAGGAGTGAAAGGTCTTTCCCAAGGACACCACAATGTAAATCACCCAGCCCACAAATCAAACACACAACCTTTAAACTTCAGTTTTCAGTTTCTGAATACAACTAACTCACCAAATGATCATGCTGCTGTATTTAAACAAACATTCAGAGAGAATGTATGGATAAAATGGGGGAATAAATGAATGATTCATCAAAGTTGCCTGGGCAATTTGGCACTGATGACTTGAAAACACTTACAAATTTCAAGCCTTGAACCCTGCCAAAGTAGGCATTGTAATCAAACTTCACTGCACAACAATATGTATGTCGCACATGTCTGTATTTTTATTTGTGTATTCTCATATCAAAACCTCTCCAGAACTGATTTTCTATTATGATAGTATCATTTCTGAAACAAGAGCTTGTCAATGACAAACAAGCCACACACAGTACTCTATGGAAGATGAAATCCACAATTAAGACTTTCTTCGTGCCACAGATACTTCAAAAACCAACAGTCCAATCAACTTCAAATTTGCTATTGAGGAAGTCACTTCTATACTGATGAGCATATGCTGTGAAGCACATTCAACAGAAACACTTTGTACATGAACATGAATACTGCAGGGAGAATGACTAGCTTGGCTTGGTCACTAAAACTGTAACACCACCACTAGAAAGCTTAGTGTGCCTTGCAAAGCGGCAGTACTGGACTGTTTACCCAGAGCAGTGTGACCATAGGCAGTTGGGCACGCTACTGTACTTTACCACTATAGGCCTACTGGGTGGCTGGTGCAGTAATGAAACATCCGTACACACTCACCATGTGTAAAGTAAAACCTTAAAGAGACTAACGGGATTAAAAGATAGCAGTGTTTTTTATTCTTAAAACATGAGGAACATTTGACATACTTGATAAAATGTATGATAATAATTATGGGTTTTGAATCAGTCAGTGCTCTCTAACATGACTTCACATTATTATTCCCCAGCAGGCCAAGTCATTAGGTTACTTTTTTAAGAAAGTATCAAGATTTGCAAAAATGTTTCACAATAGGGCTAGTTTCACATGTAAGCATTTTTGTAACAAATACCGTTGAGTGTTGTCTCATTAACTTACAGTAACACAAAATCACATTTGCACCATTTGACCACTTGAAATACATTCATTTCACTTATATTTAATTGTAAAGGAATGCGTCATTTTGACAAACTCACCAAATTCTGGAATCAGTTCTCTACTTGGATGGTCCCAAATTATACTTTTAAATCGGTTCATAACCATGTCATCAATGCTGGAGCTTGATGGTGTTTCAAATGGTTTACTGTATGCAGATGCAAACCACAGAAGTTCCTCTCTAAACGTCTCATAAGGCAGTTCACTACTTCTGGTTCCTAGGAGTCTGTCTGGTAATAAACAATTATAAATACAATATAAGTTCTCAATCATTCTGGCTACTCTTAATGTGCAGTATGAAAACAGTTCACTGGTATTTTTTTTCCTTGACACAGTGGTGTGCAGTGTAAGAGTATAATTTAAATGTATACCTATACATCACTATGTCAAAAACCAGAGAGCTGTTTGAAATAATTATGCCAGTGACAGATTAATTAGGTTAAATTATGTAATGGGAAATTAAGAGCTTCAATTATACTAAAGGAAGACTGCACCGTCCTACAGACCATATTAAATCCTACGATACCCTATTATTCCAATAAAACATGTGTCTGTCATAATGATATAACGCCTCTGCTGACCCAAGACAACCCACAGGGTTACATTATCCAAAGTCCGAATTGTTACAACCATTGCGCGCGTGGCGGCCTTGAGCTTACATCAAATACGTTCTTGCCACATGGCCAAGCTGTCTAGCCAGTGCTCTGCGGACGGGTGATAGCATGTAGGTATGAAAGTTTTAATTTCTCTGTGAACAGTAGATATGCCAAACAAAATCATGCTGAGGCACTAAAAATGCAGAGGAGTTCTTCTAGCTTAGACTATCAAACTTTACATTTGAATTTGGAATAACAGAACCTTAATAGTTAAAAGCTGAATAATACATTGTCAGGTAGAGATGTCTGTTGCTACTGGAACGTAAGCTTCTGCTGACAGGGGATGGGGAATAATTCTGAACGCGAGGGCCAAACCCAGTAACTCTAGCTCTCCTTATTGCGTCACATAAACGCCCACAGTAACAGAACGGTGCTCTTTCTTCGCAACACTGACTCAGTGGGCACCAGAGATAATTTTTAGAGAGAAAAAGTATTGAAAAATGGAAAATGATTTTTGTTGTGTGTGTCCTACTTTAAACAATGCTTCTGTGAGTGAATCCAAACTTTTTACTCATCCTTGCAAAAAAAATTGTCACCCCAGAGTAAAAGCATTGTTGTCCATTTGGTGTAATCCTACTACCTTGCTAGCTGGAAGAATGGCAGACCATTATTGCAGTACTATGATAGTGAGAGTGTGATGAGGTGTGGTTGATCCGTGGAGGGAAATGGAAGATGGAAAGAAGAATGCCTTTGTCAATGGGACAACTTTGATAAAGCTAGAAACTGTGAAGCCACACTGAGGTGACTAACCAGCACATGAAAAATGCCCAGTGGCACATTAGAAAAGCCACAAAGTTCTGCATCATGCTGGATGCATACTTTATTTCATAGTCAGCACTGCAAGGCAAAGTTCACACATCAGTCTCTTGCTCCATGAGGGTTGCCCTGTCAACGAACATGTTCTTTTTCCCCTCTTCAGGAATGTGAAAGTCCGAATAACATGTGACTTAGAAATGAGTTTCGAGCAAACTGTATATTACTAAATATAAATAAAACACTGCCAGACCACCAAGATCTAATTTATGTCTTCTAGAGGTAGGAGAGCATAACCTGGCCAATGCTTTATAATGTATTCCCTTCAATTTTACTTACATTACATTACTTCACACATTGCTTAAATTCAATACAGACTAGAGTCTATATTCACTTTTTGTTAAAAGATTATTTTGACATCTTTAACTCCTTCAGTTGTGGAGCTCTAAAATTAAATAGACAACTCTACTTCCTCTGTCATTGTGCATACCACCATTGGCATCATAAAATGTTTACATACGTAAAAAATTCACTAAGACTCAAGCCACATAAAATCTTGACTAGACTATATCTACACAGAGACTTATTTTGGGTCATTTCACGTCAGATCAATCGGCTCTGCCGGTGACCCTCTTGGATTTTGTTAAAACTTGCCCTAAATGTTCTTCAGGGTCAGAAATGAAGCCATGCCAAAAAGTTTCTCTGAATTCCTTCTAGTTTCTGAGAAAAAAAATTCTGAAGAAAATTGGCTTACTTTAGGTAAAACGCGCACAGGCATTTTGTCGGAGTTTGAGCTGTTATATTTCAAAAACCGTTTATCTCAGTGAAATGAAAGTGCCCACAGCTCTTCTCAGTGTTTCAAGGTTTAAGATTATGCTACCAGACTTTTTCTGATTTGTATCGATTTCACCAAATTTGCCCACAAAAATGGCATTTCGTACAAAAAGTACCAAGTTTAATGATGATAAAAGGGAATTCTCTCTATACTCACAGTCAAGTTCTTTTTTCCATAGAATGTCTTTATCCTCTTCTGTTTTTTTCCAGAAGACTGGGTGACTTGCTCTGTATGTTTTGGAGATATCTTCAAAATCTGTAAAAATCACTTTAGTGACCTACTTTAACATGAAAAATGGGGATGTGGGGTTGCCCCAAAATGCACCACTTAGGACTTATTTTAAACGTCTTTGGTGTATCTTTAATATAGAAGTTGTTTTGTGGTCAGTATTTGCTTGCTTATATGCTAAATTACTGCCCAAAATTCCGTATTCTTTTCACTTGTGAAACGAAGGGGCGTAACTGCAAATATTACAAAATCAGCAAAGAGAAACAACCTGTCCTGAAGGGAAATAACTACTAAACATTGTTTCAACCTACAAATGAGTGAGAAGGTGATAAAGTCCAAAGTTTTTTTTTGACAAAGTAAAACTCAAGAGCCTTCTGGACACTTTTCTCAGGGAGACACTTGCTAGTTCTTACCTCCATCTCAGGAAGAATACCTTGTTCTGTCTAGAGTTTGCATGCCTGCATTGCCATGTCATAGGTCACTTAAAATTCAGGACTATCAACTATCTTTGCTAATATCCAGGTTTGAGGTGCAAGAGTCAACGGTTTTATTTTGCGTTCTCTCTCAGCACTCCTTGTGTTTTCTTAAAATGATTCTCTATGAATAAGAAGTGATTAGTCAAAAGTTTTATATTTAAATGTTTGATCTCAATAACTCTCTATTCACTTTCCCTACAAAGACACTTTTTTAGGTTAGAATATCATGAAAGAGCCATGAACATTTCAGACACCTGGGTATACATATGTTAAAACTTCCTTCTGTAAGAAATTAATCAGCTTAACTTGCTCATCATGAGACATTAAAAAGAAATACAAGTGAAAAGTCAAACTGGAGCGGAATCCCCCCCCTTTCCTTCC
>JAWQUT010000048.1:1500523-1514743 GCA_033807755.1 Ellobium chinense | reverse complement strand
TTTTTGTTTTGCATTAACGAAAGTTGTTAAAATAGTATATAGTTTTTCACAACTTTTATCTTTTGCTATTGGAACTAGGACTGTGTAGTTATCCAGACCAGTTTGACAGGTAATGAGTGTGACATCGTCTCCTTCATTAGCTTTATATTCTCTTTTTCAGGGTAGTATTTTTCCAATATAGTGTGCTGAAATTGAGGTTAGGAAATGGGAATAGTAATTACTAGCTATAGTCATGGTCAAGTAACCGAGAATGCCGGAATAAGACATTTAAAAACTTTGCTTCCTGGTGACCCACTTTACGATGTCACCATTTGGTCGCGCCTGGATGTGTGACTCACTCTTCGGAAGTGCGAGGCAAGCCCATCAGCGATGAAGAATGTGCAAGTTGTCTGTGATATTGCCTTATTTGGTGACAGGTATTTCGACAAAATCAATTACAGCGTTACATGATATTACTGACTATCGCGTTTCAAGAAGCATCCAGTAGGTAGGCAGATTTTCAAGACTTAAATATAAATATTAATAAATAATTAATATTAATATATCAATCACATACACTGACTGAGTGTTAAATGTAAGAAAAGTAGAGGGTGCAAGAAACTGGCTGTGATTAGAGCTGCAAGAGACAAGCTGTTGTATTACTATTAGATGTATGTGGAGGCTTTGAGTGGCCTCAAATAAACAATAACTTCGGGTGGATTGTCAAACGCACCTCAGACCTTAAATTAAACATTAGAATTAGTAAAGTTTATAAAGAACACCAATAGTAATGTAGTGTACTTTACTTACTGTCGTTACTAACCGTGGCAACTTGAAATCCATTTCTAAGAATTCTGGTAAGCAGTGTGAAGTCAATAATCCAGCCAGAAAAATGAATTTTAGGTGTCAAAATGGAGATAAAAATGGGACACGGCATCATTTTGTAGCAAACTAGTGTATGGTTATTTTCATTACTTTTGTACTAACTACGGAAACCGTTCTCCATAACAAGAATGTGACCTTGGGAATGGAAGCGTCCGTTTGCAGGGAAATCTATTTCTTGTTGCTACTCGGTTCACCTTTTCCCAACATATGGCATAACGAAACCTAGAATTAGTAGAAATTGCATTACTGTGTCATTTCTGACATACTCCTGCATTTTATTTTCCATACAGTGGAAATTTCTTAAATCAAAACTAGATAATCTGAAAAAATGCTTTACTTTAACTGCAACAAATGATGAAAGTCCCATCAGATGTCGTATATGTATTTTTTGAGCTCTCTCCTCTCTAAATGAAAAAGGAACAGCTCCAATGAATATTTTGTATCCAAAAATGTTTTCATATTTGGTCACTCATGGATCTGATCTTCGCTGGAAATGACTGCTCAAAAAGTTACCTGTTAATGTTAGAAGGATGACTGTTAGTTAGTGTTAGTTTTGTGTTTTCCAAAGTAAAGTGGTAGGTGTTATATGTACTCAGGTATTTCTGCATGTGATGGCTGTGAAGAAGTAACAATGTCTTTTGCTCATGTTATGATTTTAAGGAGACAGTAGTGAAATAAGTGATGTAGTTGGACTTGGTAACATTTACATAAGTCTTTTCATACTGTTTTTATGAAATGTACATCTCCCCTTTATTTCTATAATAAAATATCACCTAGTGGCATCATCATGATTTGATGATTTAAGTAAAGAATGCACATAATGTAATCTGATAATCTGCATTTTAAATTTTTATAACACCTATAAACTTGTAGATGTATCATTTTTTTTTTTTCACATTCATCAAAGCCGTGCTTCCATCTCCATTATAAAATAAGAAGCATTTTTTCTCCATTTCTACAATGTTGCTGTCCTTGAGTCTGGCTTTCCTGAATTTCCTCAATTTGAAATATGGTTAAAATTTCAGTTTAACCGACATTTCTTGAGAAATGAACTGTTCCTATGCACAGGGGAATTAGTTCATGAAAACATTCAGACTATAGAGTATAATTTACATTGAAATCTGTTTGAAAAGGCTAGAATTACTTTCAGGTAGGCATTTGCCTTTTTTTAAAGCTTCTTTCGATGATGATTACCATCTCCCCCCTGTCATCAGGTAATCTGTGATTTCATCATTAGTTTCAGCTGTTGAATGTGCTGAGTTTTACAAGTATTTAATTTAGCAGTCAAATTGAAGAACCTCATGACCTCACACCTCTCAGTCTCCAATCTCCTATTTAATTTCATTGCATAGCTCCAGTCATAAAGTTTAAAACTGGATGTTCAATCAAGTTATTTTATACATCCAAACTGCCCTGCCCAACGTCCTGAATGCAGATCTATTAGGATATTTTCCATAACAGCCAGCATAAACAAAGAATTTAAAAAAGAAATCACAAAGCTGACTGAGAAAACAACTGTTGGTCCAGAAATCTGATCTAACCTCTTTAATGTCATGTTGACCTGTGTTTCCTGGGAAACTCCCGTAAAAAACTCGCACGATGAAGCCTTGCCTGGGCAAAGCAGCTACACACCACCGCTAGCAGACATATCTGGTGGCAAGGGCCACAACCATACCCACTAAATAGAGGGGATGCTTCAGTGTCAGTGAAGTCAAGAAAATCCAAAATTTTCACCCTGGGTGAGCTAGCAGGACCAGGCTTTGCATAATGATTTGGCAGTCAAGTTTATTGCAGGCCACATATCAAAACAGCGCTTAGCATATCGCCTAGCAGTTAGTCAAGCGATGGCCTAGTGCTCATATCGTGCTTACACTACTTACAGCATTCAGTCCTGTGCATCAGAAAACTGCTACCTGTCCAATTTTAAAATTAATCTACAATTTGGAGATGCATGAGGAGGGCAGAGAGACAGCATACATACTATTTCAGATTACACAGGGTAAAACTAAAATACTCACTCAAACGGCTGTTCCCTGCGTATATGTCCTCCTGTTTGTCGGATTTCATAATTTGTTTTTATCAGGACTTGCTGACTTGTTAAAAATTGCCATTTCAGACAGCAGGCATTAATGTCAGATTTATCATTCTAAACTTTAATTAGTGCATTCAGAATCAGTATAGTGAGGTAAATGTTTTGAGGGGCATTTGTTATTTCACGATATTTACCCTTTAAGCTTTTTATTTCTATTTTGAATTTACATCATAAACTCATAAACCTCATCATCTCCAATTTTCAAGCTGTTCCCCTGGAATTAGAAACTGAGAATTTACTGTACTTGTTACCTTCTTTTCAGATCATTCCAAAGAACATTCCACGATGTCGAGCAGAAAGACAAAAGGCAAAACGACCAAGAAGCGCGCTCAGCGCGCAACGTCAAATGTCTTTGCGATGTTTGACCAAGCGCAAATACAGGAATTTAAAGAGGCTTTCAACATGATTGATCAAAACAGAGATGGTTTTATAGATAAAGAAGACTTGCATGATATGCTTGCATCATTAGGTAAGTATTTTGTGGGCAAAGGATATATATATATAAAGTACCGTGATATAAAATATATATATGGTATATGTGACAGAATAACTCCTTGAAGAATACAGTTTTGTCCTGTTTTGACATACTATAATAGCATGGGGTGTCATTGTAGTTCATCAACCCAATACATGTACTTATGGGCAGTGAAATCAGAAGTTTTCTCAAACATGCTTATTAATTAAAACTCTTTCATAATATTAATACAGGCATATTTTGCAATGTCTTTAACTCATTCCATGCCAATTGACAATATATCGTCGATATACGTTGCCGTGGCTGCGCCAATCAACGATGTATCGTCGGTATCAAAGTCTTCTTTTGTTTCGCTACTACAGGTCTGGTTTGAAACTTTTTAGTACTCATAAGTAACGACAACTCTTCCTAAGCTCCCGTTCATGAAATCGGCATTAGTTTTGAGTTGTTGGATGTGATTTTTCTTTATAGTAAGAAATAGTACTTTTAAAAAATAGTGGCCTGGCAAAAACATGGAAAACATACTGGCATGGAATGAGTTAACATAACAACTTGACCCAACTGATACAGCTTTGGGATTTGCAAAACTGTTTTGAAATGGCATGTGTCAGCGCATTTTTATTTATAATGAAAGCATGTTCAAGAATCTATCAAGTTAGGTGGAATTGCTACTAAATGCTGCTTTTGTTCAGGAGGGGAGAGGTGTGCCAGACTGTTCTGTTGTCTGACTGACCATAATAACAGTTTGCAGTGACTGATAAGAGTAGGCTGTTATAGAGAGTGAGAATATATTACTTTCATATTAAAGGAGGACACAAACATCAAAAATAATTTTCCGTTTTTCAATACTTTTTCTCTCTAAAAATTATCTATAGTGCACACCGAGTCAATTTTGCATAGAAAGAGCATCGTTCTGTTACCGTGCGCATATGTAATACATGTATAACGCAATAAGGAGAGCTAGAGTTGCCAGGTTTGGCCCATGTGTCCAGAATTATTCCCCTTCCTCGATCAGCAGAGGCCTGTGGCAAAAACGATGACGTCACTTAAGTTCCAGCAGCTACAGACACCTCTGTCTGACAATGTATTATTCAGTATTTAATTAAGGTTCTGATCATCCACATTCAAACGTGAAGTTTGATAGTGTAAGCTAGAAACAGTATTCTGCATTTTTATTGCCTCAGCATGATTTTGTATCTACTGTTCACAGAGGAATTGAAACATTTATACCAACATGCTATCACCAGTCCTCAGAGCACTGGCTAGACAGCTTGGCCATGTGGCTAGAACGTATTTGACGCAAGCTTATAGCCGCCACGCATGCAAAGGTTGTAACAATTCGGACTTAGGATAATGTGACCCTTTGGGTTGTCTCAGGCGGGCAGAGGCATTATATCATTATGACAGAGGCTTGAAAGACTGTTTTATTGGAATAATAGGGTATCGTATGATTTGATATGGTCTGTAGAACGATGCAGCCTTCCTTTAATACTGAGTTTCGTCAAATTTTTTTGAAGCCTTATCTTAGTCACTTCCTGTTCTTATGATGTGGTAATTAGTGATATCATAATTTGCTGGTAGTGGTGCCCTGGCCAGAACTGGATATACATTGCAGTCATTGCCTATGTTTCCATCTGTTGCTCTTCTTATGCAGTAGTACAGAAGTTAAAATGCTAATTATGTTGCTGGTGGTAGATTACCTCACCACTGTCATGTAAATTTCAGGAAAAGATCCTACTGATGCTTACCTTGATGACATGATGAGTGCTGCCCCAGGACCAATCAATTTTACAATGTTCCTGACAATGTTTGGTGATAAACTCAATGGCACTGACCCAGAGGATGTCATCAGAAATGCTTTTGCTTGCTTTGATGAGGAAGGAACTGGTAAGTGGGTAGTCAAAAGTTAACTTAAAAACTCAGGTGTAAATGTCTTGTCTGTGACCACTACTGTGAATGAGGTGCATAAACTGCTGTGGTTCTATGCAAATGAGGTGGTTGCATTATTTGTCAAATTACTGAAAGAAGAAATCGGAAATGTGAAAGGAGTCATTGTGATGAGAACAGCATGGAGCTAGACATTGTTTCAACCCTTGAAGTATGCTTAAAAACTGCATTTATCACAAAAACCACTCATAGTTATGTGACAAAACATTTTTTGCACATCCTGTATTTTTGTTTTACAGATGCGTGTAGGGTTTATTTAGAAAATACAGGGACATATTTGATTATTTCTGAGTGCCATTCCAACATGTTGTATTTTGCATGAAATCACAGTGCCTCTGTCTCTTCTATAAATCTGCCCCTAAATAGGCAACCCGTACCACTGATTTGACTGAGTGCTGAACAGTCTTATTATCCAATCAAGCAGGTCACAGTGCAACATGCATATTCTTGACTGTCATGCAATGAATTAGGCAGTACTGTAAATGTCTAAATACAGTAAAAAGTATTTTCTGCAAAGTAAACCTTTGCTGATTTCCTTATCAGTTAGTATGAAATGTGCATAAAATAACATTTTTGTTTTTATCTAAGCAAGTCAAATATCTTTTATAATAAAAGTGTAAGAATGTATTGAGTTGAAAAATTTTGTTTTGTTTTCTAAATCAGAATCTTAGTTTGACATTCTTTTTTCAGGGTCGATTAATGAGGATAGGTTGAGAGAACTGCTCACAACAATGGGAGACAGGTTCACGGATGATGAGGTACACATTTAAAAAAACATTTTCTGATATATTGCATACATTAATAATTAAGGGCATGTGCGGCACCCTGTAGGGGTAAACTTAGATCAAATTGTGTAAATTGAGTTAAGGGCAGTTTCTTGAACGGCAAAATGTCCTTTATCCATTCCTGAATTTATTTTCATGATACCTGTCTCAAAAAGTTTATTATGATGCAAAAGGAAATGCATACTATCTATCGGTAATCTTTGTTGTCAATTATCTCAAAATTAGTTTTCGTCACTCTACCCCTTTGATCTTTTTTCTGGTCCAATTTACATAAAATTTTGCATACCAACTCTCTATGCCTCTGTTTTGAGATTGTCACTGGGTTGTTTTTTTTGTTGTTTTTTTTTTATATATTGTGTTTTTTATCTTTTATGAATTTTTAAAGTTGAAAAAGTCTCAAAATTTTCAATGTTTTTTCATGACATATTTTTAAAAATCTATCTAAGAAATCAAAAAAAGCTGGTGACATTCTTTTTTAAATAAAGTTATCTTTCAAATGGAAAAAAAAAACAACAGCATCCTACCATCTGTTGTTCTCCAGATGGAAGGGTTTAAATTTATGTAAAACTTATGAATATTTTCCAATATGGCGGCCAAACAATTGGTGTTTCCAAAGCAACGGAGAGGGGAAATTGCAAAAACCCGCGGTTATCTTCCATCCTGGCCCAATATGACCCATTTTTAAACCCAAAATGACAAAGTTCCCCTGTCCGATAATGCTAATGCGCCGAAAGCCGTATAGTCTCCTCCACCCACGCCTTGATTGCAACTGTCTGGTGGATGAATGATCTATCCCAACCGTGCCATTCTACTCCTTATTGTCTGCTGGGCTACTGCAATGTGGCCAATGAGAGAGACCGCGTAGATCAAACATTTTGTGCGCTACAACATCAAACTCGAGTCTGTCCTGGGACTGGCGAAGAGAAGGTGTCAATGCACGATATCATGGTTGCCAACTGTTCCGGCCTGGCGGGAATGACATAGGCCGGTCGAAGCCAGACCAGGTCTGAAAACCGGCACGACTGGGCGGAAAATGTGTTATTCTGTCCATAAACGCGAATTTAGCGCAGTATGGCGGGTGCGAAGAACCCATTTTTTTCATCTCTAGGAGTAGCGGCCCTTTACTCATCCTGACAAGGACGATTACATACACATTCTAAGCAGTAATCGAGTTGCCTGAAGTTAGAAATCTAGACAGATTTTGGCTGCCAATTCCATAATATCTATAATCGAAACAGGCCTGCATAATTTCATCCCGATTTGAGTAGCTAGCAGAGTAGACTAGAGCAAGTAGTAAGCAGCTAAGCACGCTGTCGCCACTCTGGTATAGTTGCAGTTCTAGATCAAGGTGTGACCGTTTGCCCCCTGTCTTCATCATGCCCTCAGGATATGTAAACTTTGGTGATGCACGCGCTATTGCCGAAGACAAATAGGCCCCAAAATGTAGCAATGCCTGGCGATGGGAGTGGACAGCGAGAACTTGACTATTTAGGCTGGCCATGGTCCTAGTGGCTGAAGAAGCCGTTTAACACATTACACCCTAAGAGGCTGTACAGGAAGTCACCCCCATTTTCCTAAGCAAGGGGAGGTAAATCCGCACTTTTGCAAATAGACATTTTTCTAAATAATAATTTGCCCCCTAAATATTGTGATAAAAATATGAAAGTACTTTCACTGGAAAGAGAAATGAATGTACTTTCAGAAAAATACAACATTATATATGTTTATGTTNAACAATTGGTGTTTCCAAAGCAACGGAGGGGGGAAATTGCAAAAACCCGCGGTTATCTTCCATCCTGGCCCAATATGACTCATTTTTAAACCCAAAATGACAAAATTCCCCTGTCCCATAATGCTAATGCGCCGAAAGCCGTATAGTCTCCTCCACCCACGCCTTGATTGCAACTGTCTGGTGGATGAATGATCTATCCCAACCGTGCCATTCTACTCCTTATTGTCTGCTGGGCTACTGCGATGTGGCCAATGAGAGAGACCGCGTAGATCAAACATTTTGTGCACTACAACAACATCAAACTCGAGTCTGTCCTGAGACTGGCGACAAGAAGGTGTCAATGCACGATATCATGGTTGCCAACTGTTCTGGCCTGGCGGGAATGACATAGGCCGGTCGCAGCCAGACTGGGTCTGAAAACCGGCACGACTGAGCGGAAAATGTGTTATTCTGTCAGTAAACGCGAAGTATGGCGGGTGCGAAGAACCCATTTTTTTCATCTCTAGGAGTAGCGGCCCTTTACTCATCCTGACAAGGACGATTACATACACATTCTAAGTAGTAATCGAGTTGCCTGAAGTTAGAAATCTAGACAGATTTTGGCTGCCAATTCCATAATATCTACAATCGAAACAGGCCTGCATAATTTCATCCCGATTTGAGTAGCTAGCAGAGTAGACTAGAGAAAGTAGTAAGCAGCTAAGCACGCTGTCGCCACTCTGGTATAGTTGCAGTTCTAGATCAAGGTGTGACCGTTTGCCCCCTGTCTTCATCATGCCCTCAGGATATGTAAACTTTGGTGATGCACGCGCTATTGCCGAAGACAAATAGGCCCCAAAATGTAGCAATGCCTGGCGATGGGAGTGGACAGCGAGAACTTGACTATTTACGCTGGCCATGGTCCCAGTGGCTGAAGAAGCCGTTTAAACCTCGGATGGCATGGTGTGTCCTCTGCTGCAAGAATAAGATGCTCTCGTACGGGTGGTGCTGATGCAAGCAAACATAAAGACTGGTTTTCCCCAACATGTAAATGTGTAAATTAATGTGATATGGACATTGATATTTGAAAGACTATTAGTCTAGATCTGAAAATGCAAGCCTTGCCTTGTGAAAGTGACTGTGGCGACTTTAGGACAGCACCGCAATGGTGATGATATCGTTCATTTAGTCTTAGACATAAGTCATGGAATCCTTGCTGTCGTTAGAGAAGGCTGTGAAAGTTTCTGCAATGTCCTGGCCAGTTCTTAATGGTAAATGTTGTTGTTATTAAATTTAATACTAACAGAGGGAGGGGGTGAGAAAGAAGGGTATGATTTATGGGCATTTTTCCCTAGCCACTGAGTATGGCACGTTAGGTTGACCTGTGGCAGGTGAAAAAAATTTCATGCCTGGAGCCCTTGAATAGTTAGCAACCATGCGATATCAAACCGCGACTATAAAGAAATTTAACCCCATTACCAAAAATATGGCCGAAATTACCTTCTCCACTTAATCGCCCAAGTTTTCCGTGATCCCGAGAAAGGGTGATTAAGTGGAGTCGACTGTATTTTCTATGATATTTTTGCCACAGGAAAGATTTGTATTCCCTAATCACTGGCAACCATGTAGGTGATTGTGAGGAGATTCAAGAATGCAGTGCATTTCTTGTTTTATCCTCATGGCTCTTGTGAAGCACTTGCAAAGATTTTGGTTCACTTGTTAAGTAATGAAAGTTTGCGCAAGCCTGTTGTTGGCCAGAAGCCTAGAGGAAGTTAGATCTGCTGAAACGACCATACTTGCTTTCTTTTTCAGTAAAAATATTTCATACAAGTTTGCAGAACAGCTTAATTTATACTCGAACACACCTAATATAAAAACACTTTATAGTAAACCAGCACCATTCCAAAATAATTTTCTAGTCCTTATGTAACAAAGGACTTGAAATAGACCTATGGCAAAATAAAATCTGACCTAACTCTTGCAACAATTATCCCTACTTTTGTGGGACACATAAAAATTCCTTCAGGACAATTCCTGCTACCCTCACAGGGTGGTATTATGTAGCCTTGTACTCCCTGTAAAGCTTGCAGGAATCATCCATCTTCAGTTCCATTCCAATCCATGTTTTGATAGGATTGAAAGCTGTAAGGTTATTGGAGTGTTGTCAGTACAGTCAGTTTTGTTGCAGTCATTTTAGCATGTTATCTGCTCAAGCGCATCATTAAGGGTGATACCAGTGAAGATTTTAGTGACATGAGTTTATATTTAGACCCATAAATTCAGTCTGAATAGTTAATAAGGATATGGCATTAATGAAGGATCACTGGGTTTTTTTTTCCATGAACAGTTTTTTTTTCAAATTTTATAGCATAAAATAATATGAATATTTTATAGATCTTTTCGTACTTCAAAGTTTACTATGAAGTTTTTTTTTACTCAGTTTTTTTTCTCAAATTTCATTATCATTGCATAATTGGATTTGAAGTGACTTTTCAAAATTCCAGTCCTGAACAACTGTGTCCAGAAGAGAAAAAAAAGCTCAGTCCTGAGAGAGTTAATAATAGTTTGGGGCATTACATGATGTTTGCAATAAGCATGTTTGAGTGTTTCTCTAGAATCTTAATGATATGTCATTATGACCTGTATGTGCACTTTCAGGTTGATGAAATGTATCGCGATGCACCTATCAAGAAAGGGGACTTCAATTACTTGGAGTTCACTCGAATCCTTAAGTACGGCAAGAAGGAAGATGAAGTCCAGTGATCTGATGTCTTCTGTAAACACGTTCAGTTCTTCAGCAGTGCTTGCCTAGAATCTATGCACTATATTTTGCTGCTTGGAAAGAAAAGAAACCGAACAAACTTTTTTTTTTTTTCAACTCATTAGAGAGGAGAGGAAGGAACCAAATATGTCAAATTCAGATACTGGTCCGAAAACCTAATGAACACTGTTTATGTGGCTGAATTGTTTTGCTAACTGCTTTATCTGTGATGTTGGAATACATCATTCCATTGGTTCTCTTATCAAGTAGCAAGTATGTGCTATGCTTTCTTTATTTATCCAGCATCATATGTGTTATGCTAGTTTTGAGAGGTAGGCCCTATTCAGATTCCAAGTTACTGATTATTGGTAGAAGTCTGAATCTGCTAATCAGCAAGAGATGAGTAACAAATGTGTTCACTGAAGTCCTGAAAGACAGTGTTACCTCAAACAAATTGACTATCCAGTCGCATTACAGCTAATCTTAAAGGTTTTAATTTAAACTGGTAGTGGTAAAAGATATTTTTATAATATTTCCATTTAGTATAGCTTCCGTTCTTGACCCATTGGTTTATTACATACCTTTTTCTATGGTGATTATGACATTCCTGGTTTTAAGGAAACATGACAACCTTTTCTTTGTTATGCTGTTTAACTTTGTTGAAAATTATGAAAATGAACATTCGCAATTAGTTCAGTAGATGTAACATATTTGCATTCCAGAATTTCATGTTTCATCCCTGTCAAACCCTGATGAAATGAAAAAAGTGTTTACATGAAGGGAAACTGCATTTAAATATCTCTCCTCGGAGTTTGTCTTGAAGCACTTTTCTTTTCATGCTCTATGTCACAGTGTATACACCTCTCTCAAGTATGTATATGTAAATAGTTTTAGACTTCCATATGAACTTAACTTTTTCAGTAACAATCTATTTTCTCAGTAACGGTGTCTTCTTCTTGTCTAAATAGCAATGTGAACCAGTAAATTTGGAACATAATAAATTGGTGTGAAATCAGGCTAGCTGTTAAAACAAGGCATTATATGTTGTCTTAGATCTATACATAAATCTTGTCACTGGGACCAATTTGCTTAAAACTACTACACCATTCCATAGAGGTCTATCAATGGGCAAGTTTCTTGGTTGCTTTGCCGATTTGTAGCACATGCAATTAGAGCACTTTGGCAAAAAGTGTGACATGGGGTGACTATTGGGCCTGTTTACATAAAATAATGCTCAGGAAGCCCTCAGTACAATTGTGTTCATTATCTGTTGAAGCTTGTCTTATCAGCCCTGTATCAATCAATTCAAAATCATGGAGGGCCGTGTCTTTTGTTGGTCAAGTGTAATCATATAATTACATACAAGTACTTTATTAATCAATAAAAACAAACTCTTACATGAACATGATGTATAGTTGTATTATTGATTAGTATGACTGTGTTGTGTTGTTTGAGAATATAGATGAAAGCAGAGAAAACAATACAAAACACCAAATATGGGAAACTGTCGATAAAGGAAAAGGCGAATAGCAGCCAAAATTGGTACAGAGAGAGAGACTGATGCAAACAAAGAACTATCACAGTGTTCATTACACAAGCTGCGCACAGCAGGGGCAAACACAAGTGTACTGAATTTCTGCATAAGAATAGATATTGCACCCCTTGAATGTTGCAATAGGTCAGAAGACAAGTTATCTCAGTCTGTTTACGAGGCAAAGTGAGAATGTATAGCTTAGAGAAGAGTGAGAAAACCGTGATTTCACTTTCGCTTCTTTCAAAAAAATTCAAAGCACAGAGACATACAGTTTAGCACAGATATTATTATTAACAGAAATGCACATTAACCATGCACATACCCACAGAGAAGAAAAACTGGGACCAAATATAATATATCATACTCAACATCAGTGATTATTTACAGTGTCTGTATTAAGTTGCTCCACTGTACTTTCATTCTGAAATACACTCGAGCACACATTTATTACAAAAACCCTTCTGAATCTGGTCAATCACAAAAATTCTGCAGATATCTTATCATGTTTTTTTTTTGTCATTCCTATAATTAGAAAATATTCTTAGCATTAATTAATAAAAATACCTCAATTGCGAAGGATATCTAAGTCCTCACCATTTGATTGAAATGAGCCTAAGCTTGATGTGTTTCATCAAGGCTGATGACATCAATATCATTGCTTTCTTTCTGTTTGCTCCCCACTGGGGCACACTTGCTATTCCACCCAATAAACAGCAGCACGAACAAGTGACAAAGTGGTACCATCCCAAGTCATTTTTTCTTAATACGAACAATGCAAAATATGCACTACAAAACAGTTCAGCTGGTCTCGTGAATATGTAATAAGTATGTTTGAATGTACCTTCTTTTTGATCAACAGTCTGCTACTAGAGTGCTACATCACTGATTTATTCACAAGGAACACTAAAGAAAGAAGGGATGATACTGACTCAAGTAGTTAAAGCCATAAGTATAAGTTAAGTAGAAAGTGTACAACAAGCTGATTAATATATCTTTACCGTACTCAAACTTTATTGACTTATCACTGATTGCAATGAATTTTTCCCAACCTGCTGGTCTTCTTTACTTGAGATTCCATGTCTAGCAAATTAAAACACCTTTCCTACTTATTAGGGACCAAACACGTAACCAGTAACTGGCCCTGGTCATGACAAAATTGACATCACATCCAGCACATGTAGTTTGTCCAAATAGGAATATGAACTAAACTGCACAGACTAACACACCCTTAATGCCAAAGAGTTTGAATGTTAACAACATTGCTCTTATCTAGTTTCAAATTATACCAATAATAATCCCACTTCTGTCCTGACAAATGTAAACAACTGAGAAAATCTGGTAATGTGGTCCTCAATGGCTTCTCAAGGGGTGATTTTCTTTACAAATAGTACAGCAAGTCTGTCTGATTAATCTTGCCACTCCTGGATTATAATGTCTTTCATCAGTCAACTTAAAATACAATACAACAGATGATACCCTCACAGTCTGCTGCATGTCTTTAGAGCCAAGAACCTCACAGTCATGTAGTGTGATGACAAACATAACTACACATGACCATGACTTTGTTTTCATAGTGATATAAATTAAATGTTGCCCCAACACACTCAGAAAGGAGAGTCATAACACTAGAGGAAGAATATCATACATTTTCCCTCTGCACCTTCATCAACAGTGAAATCTTCAAAAGGAAATGACACCCATATTATATGCGCTATACTTTTACTCTGTTCAACAAGAAGTGAGATCTTTTGGAGGAAATGGCACCCAGATGACACGCACTTCCCTTTTTCTCCACCATTTGATATACAGTAGTGAAATTCTCTCATGGAAAGGCATGCAAATTAGAAGTGCTATCCTTTTAGTTACCTTACTATTTCATACAATGAAATCTTATAAAGGCAGTATACCCACATCACATGTACTCTCCTTTGAAAAGCTGAATTTATTAAAGAAATGAACTAATAATACTTCCACTAGCTGTTAACTGCAGTGCAAGTACACTATAAGACACAGAAACTATACATTGATTTGTAAATTTAGCTTTGCAGGTT
>JAWQUT010000048.1:1471720-1500290 GCA_033807755.1 Ellobium chinense | reverse complement strand
CCCCTACTCTCTGCAGGCATGAGTAGAGCTCACTTTGCCGGTATGCTTGGAAGAGTTCACAGAAGACAACAAGTGCAGTGGGTGGTTTACTGAACTTCTTGTTTTCTAAATTTTATTTTGGATAAGTCACTTTATAGTTCTGTAGATGCTTTTGATGTATTTTGGACATCTTAATTGATCGTATAATACTTTTTAAAGGTATATTTTATTGACTCTCTGGAGATATACTGATACATTTACTCTCTAATCTCAGAAGTTTTTCATTTCTTTTTCTTCTTCCTAAGACAAGAGTAATATCGATTGTACACTTTTCTTTTTCCCTCCAACAGTGGCATTTGTGGGCTAACAGCATTGTTACATGAAGACATACGATGTCCTGTACAGTATGGCATATAGTCCAGGTGTGCTATGTCACCAAATACAATTTATCAATTGTCGTTGCAATTTCAATAATATTGGTGTAATTTAATACACATTACCCTTTTCACTACAACTAGGCCTGGCAGCTGTTCATTGTCAACCCACACAAAAGCTGCATTGATTCACCCTCCATTAACTGTGGTTTTGTACCATGTGGGAGAACTGTGAAAGTGATCTTGCTTCTGTGTCTTTGTAAATACTTTTGTGTTAACGAAAGCCATGGTGTGCTACCTCAAATAAAAGAAATCTTTTTTATCTGCATGAAGAAGGAAAACACGCTTTCTTTTTTCATTGAATTCAAAATTCATTAATTTCAAAATATAATAATCCATCCAAGATGGAATTAAGTTGACTTGACTGTGCATCATATTGTAACAATTCTGGGAGATATGAAAAGGTGCTCAAAAACCAAACCATGGACATGATAAAAGAAAAACTAAACAAGCCAACAGTATAACACATTCATCTTCTTCATTCCAACAGTTTAATAGCCACATAATAAATCACCAATAAAATGAATTTGTCAAAAAGTTAGCTGCCACAGAGAACCAGCCAGCAGATTTTTTCTTATCTTCTTCTGTTGGCCTCTTCACTGCTTTATCTTCAATAAATGTTGTGTCCGAGTCATCTGAAAGGTAATCTGGCAAATCCTCATTTTCCTTATCTTGTTCTTCATGATGTCCACTGGTGTTGAAAGTTATGAAAGACTGAAAAGTAAATTTGGAGAGGGACCTGTCACACCACAGAACATAAACATAATGCAGTCAAAATGAAAATCTCTTCTACTTATTTGTTCACTCTTTAAAATCAAATACATCATACATGATTCCTCAGAATTAAGACAGACATCCTAAGCAATATAATGATTTTGCCATTCCATTATCACACAGTTACATCAATTCATGATGAATTCAATTACGTCAGATATGTAAGTCACTGGAAAATGTTGATCAGGTGTTACAGATTAAAATGCCTTATCTTGTCAAAACAATTTTGCAGATGGAAAGGTTCCCAGTAAATTTTTGCACTATGCATGAGCATCTTCACTGGTGTAATGAAAAATATTACCTCTTCACCCCTCTCATTCCGAATGACTTGCTGGGCTGTCATTGTCATAGATTTTGCTATGGAAGCTGCAAGAGCCTGGGAAAGGAATATAGCCAGTTTCATAAGGCATAGTTACTTGCCTCCTCAAAGTAATAATCAATAAAAATATTTGTATCATGTCTCATGGAACTTCACATTAGGTACCCTAATAATAAGTAAACTTCAATTACTAATGTGCCTTCAACATGTACAAATTTGTTATTATTTTAATAATATTATTCATGTTAATCTTGTTTATAATTATACCTCAATATATATTTCCTCATGCACAAAAGCATACTTGTTATCGAGGTTTGACCATATCTACACCCTAACATGATTAGATTTTGCTTCCTTCATGACTGACTCAGAATACAGTGGAACCCGCTTAAGCGGGACACGCGTGAGCGGGACGCCCGCTTAAGTGAGACGAATGCCTGGGGAACGGAATTTTTGCTATTTAAATCTATACATGTGAGCGGGACGGCAACCCGCTTAAGCGAGACGACTTGAAGCCAGATTTCCGTAATATACATGCTGTTTTTGACAGGAATGCTGCAAATTTTCACTATCGTACTGTGTCTTAGTGCTTGTTTACCTTTGCCCATCAGCTGAAAACCTGAGACCTACAAAGAAGCTTGTACCGACGGCCCTGATTACCCCCCTTTACGTTACGTGAGAAGTGATTGACACTACCTCCCCATAGCCTTCTGTCAGGCAGTTGACCCTTCTGCGCACGCATGGACGAATCAGAGCGGACATCCTAGCCGCTGGTCATTTAACCCGCGCAAGCATTAACGAATCAAGATTAAGTAAGCCCCGCCCCCTGTCAGCCACACTTTATCCTTTCTTCAGCTTAGGCAGTGATTGACACTTACGAGCCTTACCTGCGCTATTGCACAACACTCAGCCAGGGTGTCGTTGACAAAGGCATGACCATCATTCGTGTTGCGTAAAGGCTTTTTGACACACGCCGCTCGCGTCGTGCTCTGGCCAGATGTGGAGCGAGAAGTGCGATGCTTATCTTTGCTGGTGTTTGCAATCTCGTAAATTTGATCCAAAATTATTTTTGATCACTTGAATGGGGGGCGGCGAACATCTCGACTTCAGAGATATTAGACCTTTCATATTCTCTCCAGTTTTATTTTAATAGACATGTCCCAGTCTTTAAAAGAAATTGTTTGTGAATTTTCAAAGGAGAGTGGTGAGAAGGCTTAGGTGCTTCTTTGAAGCCAACCAAAAATCCCGTTCCCCGCAAAGAATGACCAATAATATGCTCTGCAAGTCTACTGAAAATGCAGTTAGACTGCAGTAAGTATATTTTAAATAGTACAGATACAATTTAAATCTGACTCCGTTGTCACACCTCACTAGCAACAAGTAATGATATCCCTTAACTTGGATGAAACGCACAAACTAGCTAAGAAATCACTTTATAATGGATAGTCCGCCTAAGCGGGACGCCCACTTAAGGGGGACGATTCGTCGGGAACGGAGCCGTCCCGCTTAAGCCGGTTGCACTGTACTGCAAACTAAACAATAAGATAACAGATTATGTTACGGTCAGGATGTCATCACTTAAATTTAGAGGTAATGGGATTTTACTCATAGATAGTAATGATTATTGATTTCATTCAAGTTGCTGCGACAGGCTTAGTTGACAGATCCATTTAGCAATGATATGAAGGGTAAACTCACATTGACACATGAACCACAGATTTCAGTACATCTAATTCATTAGTAAATTACTGCTGTTTTAAACTGTCTTAATCACGCCACCGCATTTTATTAACAAGCTTATCAGGTTACGCTGATGCAGCTCCTTCTAAGGGAAAGCAGAAAGCTCACCAAAAACTCACCTCAGGTTTAACATCTAACTTTGTGCGTAGAATGCATCGCATCTTCCCCAAATCAAAGGTAATACTGATGACACCTCTGACTTTCAGTAACAACCTGGCACACAAGTCTCTATCACCCTGAAATAGAAAACATGGGGTTATCACAAAAAACATTTTGGTGGACAAGTAAAATGATGATGTTTATCTGCTGTGAAATGCCTGATAAGTATCAAAAAACATAGCCGAAACAGCCATAACCTACAAGTACTGGTACTAGTTCAGACCCATTGAAAATTAATGCCTTGAGCAATATGTGAGAAATATATTCTCTTTTTACAGGAGAAAGTGCCACGAAAGAGAAATAAAGCCCGCTATGCTCTGCATGTGACCCTCTTATCAAGTCTAAATCACCTGGACGAAATGTCCTTTCCATTTATACTGCTGTGCATTACAATATACTGACCTTGTCTCTTAAGCCACGTAGTTGAAGGACAACAGATTTGGCTTTAGGTTGTCCTTGAAGGCTGTGATTCCTTGAACTTCTCCTGCTGCAAAATTAAAATGGAGAAGTTAGAAACACCAGGCAAGATACAGAATACAAGCTGATTTCCAAATCATACCCTTAGCCAGACATTTTACATAACTTACAATGCATACACTCTCCAGGACAAACAAGGGAGGGAAAAATGTAAAGAGAAAGAAAGAAAGAATCCATCACAATCTACGATTTTCTTACTCACAGTGGGCTAAATATAGCTATCTGTTTATCAGTATCATATTCACTGATAACCTGAGGTTATAAAATGTGAATTCAATCACATGTAAAAAGTAAATAAGACAATAATATCTCTAAATTGTTCGAATAGCTCATGTGATTTCTTACAAGGATTATGTTTTGCCTCAAGAGATAAGCATGATACACACTAACAATGAATTTATCAAGCAAATTTCTGATTTTTATCTTAAAGTGCCAAGTTCTACATATCAAATTTCAGATACAATGAATTATGCACATAAATTCATGCTTGAAGAATTGTTGTGCCTCAATTTCAGTGTGACATTCAACTCAACTAGCATACCTAGATATATTGCTAGAGTCTTTCAGTGGCGTCTGGCAGGGCTCTGGAACTTCACTCAATTTGGTGAGCAATTGCTCTGCAAGGCAGGACACCTCCTCATCTTTCTCATCACTGCAAAGAATAGCAAGAAAAATGATGCAAGTAATCTAATCCAACTTTTTTCCCAAATTTACTGCCCTGTTGCATCATGCTTACTGGATAAATATTAGAAAACTGATGTTTCTGCACTGAAGATCAGGCTTACCAATCAAAGGCACATTCCAAAATTTTAGAAATTTTCTAGTTGTTCACTTAGTCACCCACCTTCTATCACTACTTCTGCAAATAATGCTGATATTGTGTTAATAGTACATGCAAATAAATATTAACATATTACCTAGCATTCTAACTGTCATACATGTAATCAAGTAACATTAAGCTGTCTCTGCAAAAATTGCATATCAAACCCCCAAAATTTGCACGAAGAAGGTTTTCCATCCCATATTCCTACCAAAAGAGTCTTGTCATTCTTTACACCTAGTAAAACTTTTACTGACTAAATGCTGACAATACAGTAGAAAGCAGAGATACAGAAAATGTTCTAATTTTTTCTTTGAAGGACTCATACCTGGTTAAAATTGTCTCCAGCTGGTCAATCATACCAACATGGTTTTTGAGCAATACACAGGCTTCCTGGCATTCACATAGCAAAAGCAATGTCTGAAAATGCATTTAGAAAACAACATGTACTGATGTGAGATATGTAACAGATTATCCATAACAGCAAAGAGGAGAAGTTATTCCATGAGTAATTAAGAGGTGATGACTTCTCATGATGCTCTGTTCATACTGATATTCTCAACATATTATTATTAAGTAAAAATACATAGACTAGCCATCCAGTACCATGAAGGTTAGTTAGTTCCCTGCTGAAAATACGGAATAAGCCTGGATTGGGGTTAAAGCAAGTGACAAATCTCAATTGATGATGCTGAAACTGAAAATAGATCAGTAATAAGGTTGTCAAATGCAGTGAAGATAGCTTATTTCACAGTCAGTATGCATACTTAGTGCTTTTCTACAAATTATTTTAAGTCTTAAACAGCATACCTGGCCAAAAACTTCATATTTAAATGGTTAACAGGACTTTATATTTATACACATAAATAACCACAATACAATTTAAACAATCATACCTTCAGAGCTTCTTGAACAATTGCAGAATCAGCATTAGAAAGAACAATCACAAGACCACCAATGCATGTTGTATCCTGAGAAAAGAACGTTTTAGAAGCAACTTAATATTTATTCCACCACTAAAGAACAACAATGTCCCCTACCTGATTTCACTTAAATCCCCACTATCTCATACTTTTCCTCCCAGGTCAGAAAGATTTCCGCAGGCAACAACACCCGAAATAAGATCATACTAAAGAGGGATTATTTTGATGGGACAGGATGAATTTCATTTGGATTATATATTCCTACCCCTACCCCTACCGCTAACCCTAACCTTACCCTAACCCTAACCCTCAGGGGTTGTTGCCTGCGGAAATCTTGCCCCCAGGTCTACTCCCAGCTCTCAACCATAACTTTGAAACATCTATCTCTATTCATGTATGCGAACTCACAAATATAATCCCAATTTCTAAAGGATTCTAAAGCTGTGTATTAGTTTAGTGTGTATAGTGTACAGAATTAGAAGTAGACCCACTTACTTAGTGCAGTAGTCAGTAGATCAACTTTGGGCTATCTCGAACGACAGCACCGATGATACAGTTCATTTAGTCGTAGACAAGTCATGGAATTGGTGCTGTCGATAGAGAAGGCCCAACTTTGCACAAGTGAACAGAGTGAACTGCTCTTGGAATAGTTGGAATAGTGAAGGATGAATATACATTGTATTTAAACATAAATCATCTAGACTACCTCCCAGAGCTGCCAACCTCCTAAACTGGATTTTCATATTCCAGGCATCAAAAATTCATATTCTGACCCTGATTTTCATACTCACACCGGTGCAGAAAAATAATCTCGCGAAATTTAAATGAATGTCTCCTTATTTAGCTGTTTAGTCATACTTTTAGGCTTGTAGATAGCTACTGTTTAGTGTTTTCGTATCACACTAAAAAGCTTTTCTCCAGCTTTAGACTGAGGTAATGGGAGTCACTCACTGTGGTAAAATAATATACTTGACTATCAACAGCTCTTTCCAAATCCTTTTCATATTCCTTTATCTAGGTGCTATTTTGATTAGGTGAATTCTTGCTTTAAACTAGAAAAAAAAATCCCCCTTCCTTTAAAATTTAAAAAAAAGAAAAAAAAAACTGATAAGATGTGGAAGATACTGGCAATAATAACACAAGAACGCCCTCATTTTGTAAGACAAGTTTATACAAAAGAAACTTGTTCATCACATAATTGCCGCTAAGCTTGAAATTCAAGACCATCAGAGGACAGACTGTAGCACTTTGTCATGCCCACTAGGAAAATTAAATCATTTATATCCTGCTAAAATTTTGATGTCACCAGAGATCTTGAACTGCATTAATAGCAGTAATTGTACCCAAGTGTAAAATGCTCACATTCATATCTTAAATTGCTCTCAGTCTCAGATTTAAGCATGTCATGACATCTGCTGGTGGAGCAGGAAAGAGAAATCCATCTAGTCTAGAGCTAGCCCTAAACTTTCCAAACTGGGGCTTTGAAAGCAGCTCTGTCAGGCCTACTAGATCTAGTCTAGTAGTACAGTAAAGGTTATTAACCTTGGCCCTAAAGCCAACACTATTATAGTAGTACACTATGCTCATTCCAAATGTAGGTCATCTAATGCCCTGAGGGTCTACAGTATACACCCATAACAGACCAAATGAAACATAGCCTACACAGGTAATGTGTAGGCACTCTGGGTATGGCACAATGCATACACATGACGGGATTGGGATTTGTGGGGCATCAAAGTAAAGCCCCAAACGCTGCAAGGTTATCTGGAGATGGGTTGAACAATAGCATAAAGCCTCCTGTGATGACTGGTATCTTTGTAAGTTAAGAGACTTCTAGTTTCAACTAAACTTCTTCTGGATCTAGCAATTTTGGTATGCGGCCGGCAAATAGGCCTAGCATACACGCCAAACGGTGCCGGCTAAAGCGAAACCAAGAAACGCGCATCAGCATCGATACTGCTGTGTACTCTACGGCAAAACGGAATGCCAGTACTGTACTGTACTCTTCGATTTTCAATCATTTGTTGTGAGACTCAAGTACTTGTACTCATAACTAAAACAGTCCATTTTGATGATTTTCAGTACAAGAGACTCTTTAAGCGCCCGACTTCATTGCGGAGGGCATTCACGGTATTCTTTTTCATACTGACAGTCAATTTTCATATTTTTAATTTTAAGAGTACAATTCGTATTTTCGTACTGAGGTCAGATTTTCGTATGAAATACGAAAATTTCGTACTGGTTGGCAGCTCTGATGGATGTAGCACATCTCATCTGAAGAAGCATCATTCATAACTCATAACTCTGTCACTGATTACAGTGAGTGGGCCAAGCACAAGGGCAGTTGGCGTGTAAGTCATTAGAGTAGACTAAGTGTTTCCTCCAGATCGCGCAATTCGTCTTTTAAATTTCAAAATTCTCTTCCGCCCTCCCCAAACATACACTGATCGCGAAAGTTTAAAACAAAGTGGGAATGTTTCCAACAGCTTATTAGACCTTGACGTCCTGGGAAAAAACATTGCAGACTGTCTATGTCCTGTCGTCAATAATCATGCATACCTTCGCAAGTGCAACTCTTTTCTTTGGATCTGATGCCATGGTCTTCATGGCTGCGATGGCATCCGTTGTTACCATGTTCATGCGTCACCACCCAGTCGCCTAATAACAGATAAATAACAAAATTGCTGTCTCTCTGAAATCGTATATAATCACTGCATTGAACAATAACTATCACACTGCGGATATTGGGCAATCAAAATACGACATTATTACCGCTGCCAATAAATTTATGTTTTTCATTGGATAGAAAGTAGGAAGTGCAAGCTCATTGGCTATCAATGTTCGTGGAAATAGTTAGATTGTATTTAAAAACATGAAGTACACTCCACAGTATTAAAACAAATACTGTATTACAAATCTCCAGCCTTACATTGTCTCCCGCAAAATCGAATGGTCAAAATCGAGTGGCCACCGATGCTTGAAAGAGCTTTAGCATAATTATTCACCCTTCACGAAAGTCGTCAATTCTGCCTGCTAATACGCTTAATATGATCCCGAAGCTTTAACTATTTAAATTGCCACAAAAAGAAGGTCTTGCTTTAGGTAACAAGGCATAATTTCTCGTTAAATTTTTAATTTAAAGCATGCTTTTAGATTATAACATTAGATCTAGTAAAGTTTTTTTTCTTCCTCTTTGTAACTGTACAACTATTTAGCCGGAGCATTTCCTCCCTCCATCCATCCCCCTCCCTCTCTCTCTCTCTCTCTCTCTCTCTCTNACGAATCTCTCTCTCTCTCTCTCTCTCTCTCTCTCTCTCTCTCTCTCTCTCTCTCTCCCCATCTTTTTCTCTCATTATTACCACGGCAGAAAACTTGCACTGGGATGCACCTTTAGGTCTTTGGTTGGACTACAAAAAAAAAAAATATTTCCCCCAGGACCTAAAATTCCAGGCCAATTCCAAGCAAAGGAAAGGTGATATGAACGGGCAAAAATAAATCAGACGTGGGATTTGAACTTGCGCTCAGAACATTTTCAACATTTTTTATCAGATTTTTGTTTGTCAGTTCAGACCCTACTTCTAGTACTTCTACCCATATTCAGTGGGAGGCACAGACTATAAATAATAAGTCTGTGGTGGGAGGGGCCGGGATCTGCTGCGGCTTATAGATTGTCACTATCAGTATGAAATGGGAGGGATTTCTTGAATTACATGATCACTGTCCCTCACTTTTTTTCATCTATGCTTTGTCCGTTGCTACTTTAAATCTTGGATGTCTTGAAAGTCTCTAGACCTCATGTCACCGAAACGCGGACCCAAATATCCTAAAAATACTATATTTATTTTCAACTTGGCATTAACCTCTGACTGGCATGTTAGAAAGTTCCCTCCCTGGCATTTCCGCTTTTACATTTCCCAAGATGGCGGAATTCGATCTGACTACCACGCTTGGCCAGTACTTGGACCGGCATCTTGTTTTCCCATTGCTGGAATTTCTCACAGTCAAAGGGGTAACTTTGTCATGACCTGGGATTGTGGCTTATTTCTATATCAGTTTAAAGATTTTAGGTCCAATATGTTCACTTCCATCCATTGTGTGAGGATCCATACGCCCATACGGAAAGTAGCCGTCAATATGCAATGAATGATAAATGAGAGTTAACCTGTCACCTGTTAGTAGTGTTAGATAGTGTCAACATTAGTCTAGATCTAGACTAGATCTAGTCTAGTCATATTAGTCATATGAACGCTCTTCAGTTTGATTTTTTTTTTTGTAATTGTTACTCATATTAATCTTGATCCTGCCTTAACTTTTCCCAGAATGAAAACTTGAAAATCAAAATGATAATGACACTTGAGTTTGACTTATTGATATTGACTTAAGACTAAGACTGGAGGTAAAACTTTGGGCTATCTCCTGGGACAGGACCGCTCTTGGATTGATGCAGTTCATTTAGTCATTGGTTTAGCCACAAGGTCGGTCCTATTCCGTGATTTACTGATTATCCCAAACTTTGTCTAGTCTACTTCTACTCTCTAGTCTAAGTAAATAATGGTGACAGGAGGGGAAAGATTTCTGGGCTTTCTCTAAATAACAGCATCGATTTTGTCGAAATATCGATCTAGTCCATGACCTGTCTGTGACTGTGACTAAATGAACTGTATCTTTATTGTTGCGGTGCTGTCCTTTGACATAGCCATTTTCTGTGGACCCCCCATCTAAGCTGTCTGTCTTCTGCTCCCAGGGCTGCATCAGCTGAGTTTAGCACAAAACAAAAAATAGTGCTTTTATCTAATCACATACCATATCAGGGACCACTGACTTCCCATAAACAGGTGGTCCCAAACTGCCAAAGCCATATTATGGCATATTCCTTGTTTAAATAATGTTTGGTCGTCAAGATCATCAAACCAGTCAGATTGGGGGAGGGGGCATATGATGATATGGTGAGTGGAGGTCTTCCCAACATAAAAATTAACAGGGCCTGTATAATAACTTAGATGAGAAGCACTGTGGTATCAGCAATGCAGTAGCAACTGGAATGTTGGTGATGATGAAGTTGCAGTTGGGAGACCCTTACCCTACCAACCTTAGCGGCTTAGCCAGATTCCTTAATTCGCAGAAATGAGAGTCTCCCATCTTGTGAGAGAAAACACACTTGAGAGATTAAGATTTCCAAAAATAATGCTTCATTACTGAGGACAATACCAAGGGCAGCAAGGTGCTTTTTCTTCCGAAGCCTTACGATCCTTAACCCAAACTCAAGCACTGGGAAGTGGGAGAGTTTCAGAATATTGCCAGCTCTTTTTTCCCATACTTCTATCTCTAACACACATATAAAGGAAATGATATCTGTGAGGCCTAAGCTAATTTAGATTAGATGAAGATATAATGCGCATATAAGTATGGAATCATTGCTTCTAAAAATTTAGTTTAATCTAGATTTTTCGTGATTTTCTACCACCAACTACTCCCCTTGACAAATAATAGTTCTGACAAATCCAGTACCACTGCTTCTGAAATAGCACATATGGGTGCAGTTACTTTTGCCACTGCTCAAGATTAATATTACACATCAACCGTCAAGGCAAAGTTTTTTCCTCATTACCTGAAGGGTAAATGAAGAATTTGCTTCCATCTGAGGCTACTGCCAGCAAGGTATTTTTTGTCAGCTGATGAAGCGACACATCAGGTAGGTAGACTTAGTACAGTTGACTCCGCTTAATCGCCTCGTTTCCCAGGGAACCAATTTTTTTTCTATATAGAAGTCACTGAATAATCGCCTCTCACTCCGGATAATCGACCACTCTTCAGCGCCCATGACTTCAATGATCAGCGGTTGAAGGGTTACAGTTGACAAACAAATAATGTACACAGACGGTTTAACTGTGCCACGGATGGCAGACAGGTTGACTGAGTGACAGCTGCCACCCCGAAATAGGTGTGATAAGCCTTTCCTCCCCACCTCCCCCTCCCCTTGTCCCCCTTCGTTCCACGCTACGCATCACCGCCTTCACCCGTCAGATAATGCTAATGCGCCGAAAGCCATATAGCCTCCTCCCCATACGCCTTGATTGCGCCTGTCTGGTGGATTTCGGTTAGGTGAGAGAACGTGTCATGTGGATGAATGGTCTATCCGGATATCCCGACCATGCCATCCTACTCCTTATTGTCTGCTGGGCTACTGCGAGGTGGCCAATGAGAGAGACCGCGGAGATCAAACATTTTGTGCACTACAACACTGTCAAACTCGAGTTTGTCCTGAGTCTGGCGACGAGAAGGTGTCAGTGCACGATATCAAACCACGACATCAAAGAAATTTAATCTCATTACCAAAAATATGGCCGAAATTAGTAATTACCTTCTCCGCTTTTCGCCCACTTTTTCGGTGATCCAAGGAAGGGCAATTAAGTGGAGTCGACTGTATTACTTTTCCCACTAGCAGATTGTTATTGGGTATAATTATAGACATACAGCACCACATCTAAAATATCATCCATCTACTATGTTTTCAGCTTTACGATGAGAAGGAAATGCTTATGGGGAAGCTAGATCTTCTGAGCAACACCAACATGGTGGATTTTGCTATGGATGTCCACCGCAATCTCTATCCTGACCAAGCTGTACCCGCTGGTATGTATTTGGCAGAACTCTGGTCAGATATCTCCATTTCAGAAGATTCTACAGTCATTTGTAGGGTCATCGATTTACCTTGGCATTGTTTAATTTTTCAACACAACTTTTTAGAGGGACAGGGTAGGGAAAGGTGGCAAAGACAAGAGTCTCATTATAAAAAATAGGAAGTCCAGAGTGAAATTCCATTTTACCTTTCAGCACATTGTTTTCTTCAGGTCATGAGATTCATCTTTTAAACCTCAAAATCATGTGTGCCAATCTCCCCTTCTTTCCTGCACTCCAAAGTTTGCATTACTTAAAAAATATTCCAAAAATTTACAAATCCCCTTAAATTTATGACAAGGGGGGATGTCTCCCCCAACTCATATTTCCCAGAGAAAACACTGGAATTACTTCAGTAGTATAGGACTGGCTAATTTTGTTGTGTACTGTTGCATAGTGTTGCATTGGTAGTAATAAGATAAGGTGTGATAGTTCTAATTTTCATTTGCAGCCCTGAAGGACAAGCGTCAGGAGGTGGTCACACAGTTGAAAACCTTGCAGGCAAAAACAGATAGCATCACAGAGATTTTTGAAACACCAGAGGTCCAGCGGCAAATTCAAACATCAAGGTAAATTCTTGTTTCATGTTTTATATCTCAGATGGTTTTACATTAAATGATCTGGTCTAGATGTTTCTGTGAAGTTTTGCTAAAGGTTTCGTTAAAGTGTGTGGAAAACTCTGGTGCAATATGTATAAGTTGGTGACATTCAATAAGGAGGCTGCTGTATGTGCAAATCAGCATGATATTTCCATCTTCTTCTTTGTACATTGAAATGTTATTTTCATTACAGAGATGGCCGGCAACTCTATGATTTTCTGTCAAAGGAGTATGGGGTAAGTCCTTTCAATCGTCTTGTGCTCCACCACTACCACATGTAGAAACAGTTCCTCTTACTTCTGCAGTTGGATGTGTGAAGTGGCATAGAGAATTTGGTAGATGCTGGGAGAGAAGAGCACAAAGGTCATTTATAGTATAGACATGCCATCTGCTGGAATTCAGACATTGGTGTATTACATGCAAGATGACCAACTGCAGTGGAAAGAAGGCATTTTTCAGTCATACAAATAGCATTCAGCACAGAAATGCTAGGCAGGCTTTAGGGAGCTCCTGGCAGTAATGATGGCAATCCATAGTAGAACAGACTGCACAGAAGTCGTTTGTCGCTTTTGCTGCGCTTTATAAGACGTGTTTTGTATAGCTACCTAATAACTGTGACAGTTAACATCAGACTATTAGTATTATACGTTCACAAAAAAAATCAAGTAATTCTTCTCAGACTGCGATGGCTTTGTTGTATTAGAATTGGCAAAAAAATCCTGGGTAGCATTCTGTCCTTCATGTTATATTTTTATGCTCATTAATGAGATTATGCATATAATATTTTGCATAAATCTCTATATAACTTATAAGTGAGGATGAATGTAATCTGTTGTAACCCTTCCTTACAGTTCAAGCATGAGATGATCAACACATTGTATGACTACGCCAAGTTTCAGTATGAGTGTGGTAACTACTCTGGAGCTGCTGAGTTTCTCTACTTCGTCAGAGTATTGGTGAGTTAATCTTGACTAATCATAATTAGGTCCGTGGGCAGTTGAGCAAAGGGATTATAGGGGATGCAGTATGCACATTATCATCATCAACATAATATTTACATGAATCAAATGTCTACCAGTGGCAGAATTCTTGTTTTCAAATTTTCAAGATGCACACCATACTCTCAATATAAATTTACAGAGATGTGAATAATTAAGCAGATAAATGTGGTTGTTTAATGCTAGGTGAAGATGACAAATAATTGCTTAGATACAGTGGTAGTAATCACTGCAATTGCAGTGCTGAATAGGACTTGCCAGTTTCAGCTCTTTATATGTTGTTATTATTCTTAACACTAGGACATAAAGTCTTGTGACATGGACTCTCTGTGACAGCCTCTTTGACTAATGGACAAACCACATCATCATATTCTTATCCACTGGGTTAGGGACAGGATTATAACAAAAAAAAACATAGGTGATAAGACTAAGAGTTATTTGAAAGTGATAATCAACAGAAACTGTCCCTAGATAGTGATAATGTCTAGGGGCTGTCCCAGGTTGGTTCCTTAACCCTGTCCCTTATTCTCTTTTCACTGTGTCACAATACAGCCCAAAAGAAAAATGAATTCACATTCAGCTACTTTTTTGGATATCCTGTTGAAATTTTATTTTACGCAGCTTTAAATATGGGGTTCCACTAAATAACTAATTTCTCAATTTTTTAACAAAAAACACAACGAATTTCAAAAAATTGGAAAAAAAAAACAAATATCTCTCTATTACTTTTTACATACACATTTGGAGTTGTTAAATACAAAAAATTACATAGATTGGTCCAGAAATAAAGATGGAGATAAGAATTTGTAATAAAAATTATAGTTTTGAGAAATCGGCCATCAAAAGTTTTAAAAGTGAAATCTGAATGAAATAACGATGAAAGTCCAAATATGTTTTTGTACAAGTTTTTGAACACATATGAGCAACTTATATATACAAATTTAGAAAAATTCCTCCATAAATAATGTTTTGATATTTTGAGTTCTGAGAAGAGACACTTTCATACATGTACGCGAACATTCATCAGGGAGTTCACATGCTGTTGTAATTGTAAACCACAAAACGAGTCTGTTACGAATGGCCCGAACCAATCAGGAGGACTGGTGCTAAACATAATTTATGCTTCAGTTCAATATAACTTTGTACGGCATACACATTCATTGGTCAAATCTCATTCATAGATTGTAGTAGAGGAGAAAATTTCCTTTCATTTGATATGCGACACAATAGGTAGATTTTTATGGCTTGTAGCTGAAAATCAAGCTCAGGGTTACATAATTTCAACAGGGATACCTCAAATTGACAAAAACAAAGCGTCAGTCACCATCTTCAGATGCATTTTTCAGGCAAATCATGGAATTTTCTGCAGTCAACAACACTTTGTCTGGATTCTAGATGTCAAAGTACAAATGTTCCATTGTTTAGTTTTTATTGTCTGATAAAACAGGAATTTTGAGAGGATATTACACCTGATGGTGATATTGTTGTTCTGTTCAAATTGTCACATGCTGACCAGTAGTAACAGAAAGTCAAAGTAGGAATTGTTTGATTTATGACGTATTCATTTGTCAGATACCTCCAAATGATCGCAACTTTCTGAATGCTTGCTGGGGAAAGTTGGCTTCAGAGATCTTGATGCAGAACTGGGAGTATGCATTGGAAGATTTAAACAAGGTCAAAGATCTTATTGACGGCAATGTAAGTTTTTGGTTTTTGGTTTGTATTTTTTTCCACTAATTGATATGTTACATTTATGCTCCAAAAGGCACTGGATTCAACCATATTTCGTTACTGTCTGTCTAAACCGGTTTTTGATCGTTTCCCTCAACATGTACAAAATTCATTAAGCACTGTGAAATATTTCATTGGCTTCAAACTGCAGCATCATTAGTAGTATAGTTTGAGGTATTTCCTGCTCTTGTCAAGCAAAACTTTGGTTGTTTAGCAAAGGAATAAAACATTTTAATTCGTCTTCTTATCCATAGTTTAGTTGAAGAATAACAAATGTATACTATCTGTGATGAAAAACCCTTCCACCTGTCCCACGGTAAAGCTATAGTATAATTTATGAAGAAATAACATGTCAACACAGAAAATGTTCTTCAGTGTCTCACGAAAAAATCTGCTATTTGATGATCAGATGTTGGGATGGGCAAATTTTCATAAGGATGTACAGTGTTTACTCTTCCTTCTGCTTTCCCCCCATTCCTTATTTTTTTTTTTTTTAAAATCAAAAGCCTTGCCAAAATTTCGAAGTTGGACCAGTAGGAAATTATATATGATGGATACTATATCATATTCTTATATTCAGGGCATGAATGTAAAAGATTATGTAAATGTGAGCAGTAGTCTCACCATGCAGCCNCCTGAGCACACCCTTGACCTGGCAGTTCCAGCCCAGGAATAATGCCTGGCAAAATAAAGTAAAATGGACACAGTTTCCCATGATATTAAAATTTGCCCCCTGGAGCCCTTATTACTGGAAGCAGGGCATGCCAAAAGAGGGAAAGGGGAGATGAAATATAACCCGTAAGTAAGTAGGACCCAATAATGAAAGTGGACCCAATAGACGATAGTGAAAGTGGAGGACCCAATAGTGAAAGTACAAAATTACAGGCCTGAAACCTGCACATGTTTTGGCCTTCAGCGATCCCGCCATCTAGGCACTCATCGGAAACCAGTAGTGTGCACACAATGGAAGGGTTACTGCGGAAAAAGCAGAAGTCTGCACCAACCCTGCAGAGCTTTCTACCACGGTATACTGTGACATAGAAATTTATTGTACTAAGCAAACAGGGAGAACATTTAGCAGGGACTTGTTCATTGCTAGCTCTGGCGAGTATGACATCAAAAGGCACAACAGAGGTGCAAAACATCGAGAATTGGAACTGCAGACATCTAAGTCTGTTCCTCTTACAGACTTTTTCAGGGCAAAGTCTGAGGTTGCAAAGAAAGTAGAAACTCTCAGAGAACAAACCCTCAGTGCTGAAATCAAACTGGTCAACTTGATTGCCGACCTAAATCTGCCAATTTCATGCGCAGATAAGTTCAATCAGGCATTTAAAGAAATGTATAAAAATACACACTTTTGGTCTAGAATGCACATTTTTGAGGTCCTGAATACACATTTTTTAATTTCTGGGTTGGCATCTCTGCATTTATGCTCCAAAAGGCACTGGATTCAACCATATTTCATTACTGTCTGTCTAAACCGGTTTTTAATCGTTTCCCTCAACATTTACAAAATTCATTAAGCACTGTGAAATATTTCATTGGCTTCAATCTGCAGATTCATTATTAGTAGTATAGTTTGAGGTATTTTCTGCTCTTGTCAAGCAAAACTTTGGATGTTTAGCAAAGGAATAAAACATTTTAATTCGTTTTCTTATCCATAGTTTAGTTGAAGAATAACAAATGTATACTATCTGTGATGAAAAACCCTACCACCTGTCCCACGGTAAAGCTATAGCATAATTTGTGAAGAAATAACATGTCAACACAGAAAATGTTCTTCAGTGTCTCACGAAATAATCTGCTATTTGATGATCAGATGTTGGGATGGGCAAATTTTCATAAAGATGTACAGTGTTTACTCTTCCTTCTGCTTTCCCCCCATTCCTTTTTTTCTTTTTTTAAATCAAAAGCCTTGCCAAAATTTCGAAGTTGGACCAGTAGGAAATTATATATGATGGATACTATATCATATTCTTATATTCAGGGCATGAATGTAAAAGATTATGTAAATGTGAGCAGTAGTCTCACCATGCAGCCATTTTAGCAGAATTATAATATGGCAGGCCTCAGTAAATTGTTGGAAGTATCATTTTCATAATATTGTCTGAGTCACATTCTTGTCTCCTCTATCAGTCATGTGTAATTCAGCAAAATGCTTTTCATTTTTGTCAGTCTTTCAACTCAGACCTGATGACTCTGCAGCAAAGGACATGGGTGATTCACTGGAGTTTATTTGTCTATTTCAACCATCCCAAGGGGAGAGATCTCATCATAGATCAGTTCCTGTACACACCAACGTAAGAACAGTCATTATTTGAGTGTGTAGAATGTAAATATTCAGATTTGAATGGGCTTGAACTTCTTGCCAGGTGAATGACATTTGACCCGTAAACATTATAATGACAGGAAAGGTTATGAAACAAAGCGCGCTGGATGCCCAGTGCAGTGCTACAAACCTGGAGAATTTGGAAAAATCATTCAAAATTACTGTTAGGGTTTCCAGATCTAGCAAATGCTGAAACCAGCAGAAATGGTTAGTTCTCATGGAAAAATCATGCAAAATTAAAGAAATTGGGTTTATATTTCTCGATTTTGTTTGGACGTTTTCTGTCATGAGTCAACCAGAGTGAAAAGCTTGTCGAACACATGATAAATTTTCTGCAACAGAAAGTTGTTGTGGGATGGTTTTATTTACCTATAATGTATTGAAAAAATACATGGCCAACTGGAAATGTGATGGACAAGTCATAAGAAAAAAAAAAAAAACGTAACATATCTTGGCAACCTTGTCAGTGGCACCTTAAAATGAAGTGGGGAGGCGGGCATAACCAACACATCTCCTTCTTTTAAATTTTGATATCTGCTTTTGTAGAAGTAAGGTGAATCTCTTTCTCTTAAAATAGCTTATCGATACAGATATCTGCTGCACTGCCACAAAGTACTTATTTCTTACATTGTTGCATCATCAGATACCTGAATGCCATTCAGACAACATGTCCACATGTTTTGAGGTACCTGACCACAGCAGTCATCACCAACAAACAGAGGAGAAGGGCAGTTCTCAAAGACTTGGTCAAAGTCATACAGCAGGTGAGGCTGAGCTCACTAGGTATTTGTTGATGGTTTGTTATTCAAATGTGATCTTAGAAAATATTGACTCTGTCTTTGGTTCCACGAAGGCAAAGTGCACTGTAGTGCTGTATGCATTTTTCATAGTCAGTTTCAGTGACTTAACTTTTTTTCTGTGAATTTGGGAATCTGTCAGGCAGCACATCAAGAATTGTGTATGCCTATTCTGTGGTTGTTGTGCAATGATCTTAGATGATATAAGTGTGTCTTGTCAAGAGATATGGTATCCATTAATTGCTTTGCACTCCAGACCCCTGGATCTTTTTTAAAAAAGGCACTGTGTGAGGAATCTAGAGATGCCAGCTCTGAGGAACTTTCCTGGATAATGCTTGTGTTTAACATTCAATTTTACTGAAGTTCTCTGAGATTTCCATGTTTTGTGAAAGTCTTTGCAACTTTGAAGTAATGTCTTTGAAGAGGTTCCTCTTAAAATAAATTTTGGTGCAAGACTTAGAGTTATATTTATGACACTCTGTTGACAGGAATCTTATACCTACAAAGATCCCATCACTGAGTTTGTGCAATGCCTGTATGTGGACTTTGACTTCGATGGTGCCCAGAAAAAGCTGAGAGAATGTGAAACGGTAAGAATTCTTTAATGGGGTTGGCAGCAAGGCTTAATTCAGAGTGATCAAAAAAGAGAATGTGATCACACTGTATGTGGGCTGTTTATGACTTTTCTGTTATAATTTAATCCAGATACTGTTGATCAGAATTAATAATAGAACAGGAATTTAGTCTTCAAATATGGAAACTTCTGATACAAGTAAGATGTACTGAATTTCCTTTTAAAGTAGATAGGAGTGGCAAATTGAACCACAAAGCTCATGGGGCTGATAAATATTCAGAGCATGTTCAAAGATTGCATAAAATGACATTTTCATTGTTTTAAAGCCCCTCTTTAGCATACATAGGGAGTTTGAGATACATTAAAATCCTGAGGTATCTGAAATGGAGTCATTTCTCCCAGCCAGATTGTCACTTTGCGGCATATAGACTGCCTTAATGCTTAGGAATTAGCCTATCCTTGCAGAAATTATCAAGGAATGAAAAGGGCGACGCAATCCATCCAGTTTCTTTGTTGTCTGTTCATCCTTTGATGATAACTAAAAGGACACAGATGCAGTATCATTAAAAACATGGAATGTTGCATGATTGGTTGCCACATTTTTTGAGATAGTTCTACAGTTGTTGGCAGGTAATTTGTCGTGGCTCTTGCTAAATTGTTTAAATGGGTACAAAATTGAGGTCCCATAATTGTGGTTGTTATAGTATATTTAAAACATCATCGTGGTGTCAGTACGTGGCGTTTTGTGAATATTTTTCACAGGTTCTCTTCAATGATTTCTTCCTTGTGGCATGTTTGGAGGACTTCATTGAAAATGCTCGCCTTCTGATATTTGAGACATTCTGTCGCATCCATGAGTGCATCAGCATCAGGTTAGTGAATTTTACTTGCAGTTGAAAAGCACTGTATTCAGCTCAGATAGCAACAGGTGTTACGAATCTAGCAAGCAAGCACAGTATTCACCATTGTAATGAGCCAGAATGCATTTTGTATTTGGTTTTATAGTTTGTAAATCTTGATAGCAGGGATGCCATTCTTCCGAGAATTCTCGGAAATCCGAGAACCCATGACGACTCTGGAAAAGAAAAATAATTCTGCGATCCGAAATTTTACCAGAAGTTTCAGTACGGCGGCCGTATGGATAGATCAGCATGCACAATACACGTAGACGTTTCAGTATGGCCGTTTCAGTTCTAACCATATGGCTAAAAAATTAAGAATTGATAAAAGGTCACTTCCAGCCTTAATAAACACATTCCGCAAATTCTGAACTGTCATAGGTGCGGTTATTTTGGTTTTTAAAACTCATTTGGATGATGAAAACCATATGAGACGCCCTAATTCGGTGTTATTCTTTCCAGTGCACGTGTTCCTCTGTGGACATTGCCTTGTTAATTTTCGGAGATAAATCTGAATCATGACTGAAAGGAAGAGATCTAAGCAACAAAATCTTTTAAGGACATCCTAGTATTATTTAGGGGTTTCCCAAAGAAAGCTTTCTTTTATGAATTCCCAACCCAGGTACTTTGAAAAACAAGATTTTGAAGCAGTTTGTCCCAACCTTTATGTCTACAGTCAATTTATGACATTGATGAAGAACACGTTCGAACGAGTAATCAGAAGAATCAAACCGTATGATGAGTTTTAGTTCAGTAGCCTCATCGGTTGCCTGATCGTTGATAAATAGTGGTTGGCAAGGCTGTTTTTGATTTCTGTCCTGTATATTTATGTTGTAAATGTATGTGCCTATATTGTTTGAGAGACAGCTTCATTTCTGTATTGTTTAAGAAAGATTTATATAGAGATCAAACATGATTTAACTCTCTGAAAGAAGAGGTTTCGGATCAGAGATCAAGTCCTTATGAATTTCCTTGAAGCTGTAAAAGCTTCAGAGAATTTTATGAAAAGTGAGCGGCATCCCTGTGTTAGAATTTGATTATAATCACATACCCATGGTAGATAAAATGTATAAATATCTCACTGTCATCTTTGTATGAAGACAAATTTCTTTGCATGTTGATGTTCATGTAAAATATAATTATGTGGAATACACTTACTACAAAACCCCTTCATATGAAACTGCTGCTACTCTTAAACTTGTCACAAAATGATAGATGGATAGAAGTGTCTAATTAACATTGTGAACTATGCTTGATACAAAATAGTTCTTAGCCTCATGAGGGTTTTGTAATCAGCATGTTTGAATGTATAGTTCCTTCCATCATACTGACCCATAAGATCCAGTGCAGACAACACAACTCAGTGTACATTAGACTTCTAATCAAACCTATCCACCCATCTCAAACCTCTCAGTAAATAGTGCCTAAAAGGGTCTCACCTACCATCGACCTGTATTCCATTACTAAATGAAAATGTTCCTCATAGAAATCAACACAGGACACTTCCCACAAACAGGGATTTTCTGCTAGCCAATCTTGCTACGAAACTGCCCAGATATTGAAATTTTTTGCGACAGAGATAAATATTCTATGAAATTTACTTGAGGTCTTTGACCATGGGCAACGAAAATTAATGGGGAAATACAAGCCTTACAGTATAGGGCTGTTAGGCTGGTAAAAAGTCATTAGTTTGCTTCATGAAGTCATTTCTGATTTTCCTGCTTCCAGTATGTTAGCGGAGAAGCTGAACATGAGCCCTGATGATGCAGAGAAGTGGATAGTCAACCTTATACGGAATGCTCGCTTAGATGCAAAGATTGACTCTAAATTGGTGAGTAACTTCTGAGAAGATTGTCTGCTGTCAGTGCATTAGATGCTATCTCATCCCAGCCTTTTCAGAAAAGATGGTTTTTGTTTGTTTACTTATTGCCAGAAGCATCATATACTCTGAACATTTTCATGTGCTCCATTCCATAATTCAAAACCTAGCGAAGAGCCTCTTTGTTGATTGTTCTTGTTGTCGTCTTGTGTATTCTTCTTGACCTCGTAGTGAGCTTGCACACTCTTATCTTTCCCTTATAGCTGCCAATTTCTGATATTCTCTTAAGAAGAAATGCTCTTTCCATCCCTTATCCTGCTTCTCCCTCACTTTCAGTGTCAGTTCTTTCAGCACATCTGCCATGTCCCATTTTATTTTCAAAGACCCTTGCATATTTCCAGCTAAAGATGGTACTTGCACTGTTTGTGGGCATTATGAACACCATTATAAAGTGAATGAAAGCATTTGATATATCATAGACTGATCGAACAAATTACAAAACTTTTCAAGCTCACCTGTTTTATATCAAGTTACACCATGTATCTTGAAGCCAGCATCTTTTTTCTTCTTATCACCAGGTCTTCATCACATTCATTCATGCTTTTTTTTTGTATAATGGCACCTAATAATATGATACATGCTTGAGTGCCAGATGTAAAATTCAAATTGAGCACTAGTGAATACACAAGAGTTCATTGATGGTTAACTCGAATTGCCATTATTTTGTAATCAGGCTAATTTTATTTTTCTCTTGTCCATAATGATGTACAGGGTCATGTGGTGATGGGCACCCAGGCTGTGTCTCCTTACCAGCAGGTGATAGAAAAGACCAAGAACCTCTCATTCAGGTCCCAGATGTTGGCACTTAACATTGAAAAGAAACTCGGCAACCGTGTTGGTCAAGATGTAAGTGAATTATATCTTTTGCAGCATTATGATTTCCTCAGAATTCATTCACAGTGTGGTGGATTCTGGCTAGCAGTGATGAGGGAAATATTGGTAAAGACAGAAGCGTGTCATATAATAGATGTGAGAGAAAAATAGAATGTGCTGCAAATATGGTTATGGTACCAGAATGTCAGGTTATAGCAGATAAAGCTTAAGCAGAGAGCACTGTTGATGATTCTTGTCATTTTTTCAATTATTTATTAAGCTCTGTTATGTTCTGTTTGAAACAAACCTCACTCTTCCTGAGATTTGACGAGCATGGCTGCAATCTTTCTTATTGCCCAGTCAAAGATCAGCAATACACTGTCATTCTGTGGAAGTGCTTGCAATATTTGTTGTCTTGCCCTTTTGAAAGTTGAGGGCTTTTGAACTTTAAAAATCATTGTAGCTTGAGTTCAGTACAGAAGTCAGTTTGAACAAGGATAAAGATATCAGTTTAATGAAGTAGAAGACTTCCAAACATTGAATTTGGCTTAATGAAACAAAAGATTGATCACATACCTGAACACTCTCAATAAGTTATTCTTGTCACCCTTTATATCATTTCGGATTATCTGCGATTGTAAAAATTAAGTTCCGTCTTCAGTCAAGTTTATCGTGTTTTGTGAAGGATCACTCTGTGATTGGTAATAACAAATACCAAGCTTTTAACTGGTCCAGAGTTGAGTGAGTCAGGTGTGGAATCACTAGTGCAGGGACATATTTATTGAAAGTGAGAGAGAGACTGGTTTAATCCAAAATAGGGGAGTGATAGAGGATTTAGAACTGCTTGGTAGTAGACATATATTTTGGATTAACATCAGTCACATTTTGTAATAAATATAACTTTAGAAAATGTTGGTACATGCAAAACATTTTATATTAAAAATTCAGGTAATGAACAGGTGGAGGTGTTATGATACATGATCAGGCATAAATTTTGGTTCTTAGAGTTTGTTTGCTTGTTTAGTGGTGTGTACTATGCTAGTGTTATTGTTACTGACATGCTGTTGTCACAGAGTTCATAACCTGTGTTGTTTTGTATCCACAGAGTCAGTGGGCTGGCCAGGAGTAGTCTTTCAAGATAGAAGCAAGTTATTCTGGTATATCCACTGCACTGGTGGAGATATTGCCTTTGGTTCAGCTGACCTGCCTGAGGGAATACCTGCAAAGTTTTAACTCATTTTAAATCAAATTAAAGTCACATCATCTGCAACTTGAATTTGCAATTTTAGTCGTCGAGTGAGTTTGTAAAGATATCGGTCAAGGGAAGAAAAATACATATTTCCTGGTTTTAGCTTTCTTTTCTCTTGTCTTTTGGAAGGGGTGGGATTTGGGTGGAGGACAGATACTTTGTTTACAAATTCGGTTTCATTCTTTGTGAGAAAAGTATTTGTTTTCCTTCCCTTTCCATTTTGTTCAGCCTCCTATAATTATTTATTTCATTCAGTCTATGGATTATCAAGTGAAAATAAAATGCATTGTGAATATTACACCATATATTATGTTTGTCATCATTATTGTTTTGATGTCTGAAGAGCATGACCATAATTATATTTAAAGAAATCTTAGGTTTCTAGTATTACATTTAATGTAAGCATTAATGCACTTTCCTTCACTCCTTCCTCTATCCTGGTATCTCTCTGTTTTCGGACAACAATCTTTGAGAGTAAGGTGTGTTAGAATTCCCAATTCTCGCAAAATAGGACTTGAATTTGGATGTTCTAATATGGACCACAATCTTTGAGAATGTATTACCAGTAAGATGTGTTATTGATAATGCCCGATTCTCGTAGAATGGACAAAACAAGTGGGACATTTGAATTTGGATGTACTAAGTGGAGGCAGGCTTAAGCATAAACCACACAAGTGTTAGCTCAGAGCACTGCACTGCAGAACAAGAAAAATGTCAGTGAAAAGAAATATTGATTATTATTATTATATATATACATAAAAGAAAAGAGAGGGAGGAAGGAGTGGGGACAGGTTGGACAAATGTTCATTTATCAGTCTTACACCTGTTACTGTGGGACATTTTGCCCTAAACTTGACCATTTTATGATCTCACTGAGCCTTGGACCAAGTCTGCTAGCTGGTGGAGAGGGGATGGGGCTTGTATTATAATTACATGTATAAATGGAATCCAAATATTCCTCAATAAATTTTCTTTTTCTCTCTCTCAACTCTTGACTCTTCTCCAAGGACCCTATTATTTGCCTCTAGTACAAAAAAAAAAAAAATCCTTTCATTAAGCCATCTCTGTCTTAACCGAGTTCCGTCGTAAATCACAGAGCTTCAACGAAAATGACTTTCTTGCTGATAGCACACTAACACTAATGAACGTTCCTATTAACGATGGGATCTCTTGCCATAATTACAATAACTCTATACTGTATGTTGAAAGCTACTAAGCTTGTATTTAGCACCGATCCACTAGTGTAAATCTTCCTATAGAAGAGATCCCATCGTTAAAATGCAAGCTCTCAACAATTTACACATACATTTTACTGTAAAATGACAGACCACTAGCGAACTGTCAGCTACACACGTTCGCCAGTCCTCGTTCTTGATGAAACGCACAGAGCACGGGCAATTCAGAACGCGGTCGGTGCACACAAAATAAACCTGGCCCAATAGTCACAAGTTTTATAATTTATACGGATCTACCGCTGCGCCAGTCCCCCGTTTAGAGCATCGTTAACTTCCCTTCCGTTTGTTCTCGGACCCCGTAACCGTGCGGGGTATCTCTGCAGGTGACCTGGTGTGAAAATCAATTTTTTACACGCAAAATTCCATCCCTCTTCCCCCCCCCCTTTTCCCCGGTTTTGTTTTTTTTTCTAAAAGCTCTCGTCTTGGTGGACAAGGAAACTTGTGTCTGTTTCAAGTCTCTTTGAAATATAGTAACACAGTCATGTTCTGTATACTTCTTGACAAAACATACCGGCGCTTTTTTCTTGCAACACGCACTGCAAATTACATACTAGTCTGCATGTATACACAACGCCAACTGAAAGAGGTTGTCAGTCCTTCTGGAAAAAGCATACCGTCGTCCAGCGAATGGTACAAAATTTTCTGAGGCAAGTATTTTACGATGATAGATACTGGAAAATGCGTTGTTGTTGTTGTTGACATTGACAAGACATGCCGGCGTGTTTTCTTGCAACGTGCATTGCAAATTATATACGTACACTATAGAACGCCTACAGAAAGAGGAGTCAGTACCTCTGGAAATCTTATGTCTTCCAGCGAATGATACAATATTTCTCTGAAACTAGAATTAGACGGAGATAGATATTGGATAATGCGTTGTTGTTGTTTATTGTTGTTGTTGTTGTTGTTGTTGTTGTTGTTGTTGTTGTTGTTGTTGTCGTCGTCGTCGTCTTTTTTATGGAATGTATAAGTATAAATCGCTTTGCTTTACCTCATAAATTTTGACTATTTGGTGCAATACAGCAGTTTAGCCATATCAAGCCACCTCACAGTACTACTTTATGCGACAGCTAACACGCATCCATCATTCCAGCAGAGACTAGACTACATAGACTATCCCAGGCTTTCCAGCCTAGAGTAATAGTGCTTGATTAAGATGTATCTGCGGAAAATTGCATTTCAAACCCCCAAAATTTGCACAAAGAATTGCAAACTTTGCATGCAAAGAGTGGTAAATATTACACCAAAATTTGCGAAAATGTGACAAAAATAGCTTCGTAACTTCATTATATTTACCACCATATTACATTGTTCACTACTGAAATGTTGCAAAAATGAAGAAATGAAGCATATTTTTTTTATTTCTGTTCACTCTGTTTAGCAACACTGGCAGAAAAATGGCATTGTTTGGCCCAAATCAGCAAAATTTCCACCGAATTTGCGGAAAATGCCTAAATTTGCGGAAATTTGCAAAGTCGCAACTAGGCCTCAAATAATGCGGAAATTTGCGATGATTTGCAGCCACANGGGGGGGGGGGGGGGGGGGGGGGGGGGGACAGTTTCTGCGACAGCGAATTTAACATCACTTCAGTAGAGACTAGACTAGGTTGAATATCCCAGACTTTCCAGCTTAGATTAATAGTGTTTGATTAAGAGTAAGATCAGAGTTAGATTACGGAGAGAGTTGGAGAAGAAAAAGTACTGCTGGCATAGTCCGTCGACAAGGGGCATTATCTACGAACTATATCCAGTGTACTCTATCTGTCCTAACCCTATCCTTTAGGTTACAGACCTGTAATGGGATTGGACCCTTTTTTTCCTCTATGGGCTATATTAACATTTTGAGCTGCCCTCTGAACCCAAAGTTTTAGCTTTCACCCAGACCCATACCAGATTGAAGCTCATTATGTGGTCCAAATTTTAAGACTTACCCAACCCTAGCAAGCCCATTGAAATTTTGAGCTTGGTTGCTATTTGTAAACAGAGCCTACATTTTTCACTGGTCAACACCAAACCCCTCCTCTTCCGCCTGAGCACACCCTTGACCTGGCAGTTCCAGCCCAGGGCTAAATAGTGCTTTGCAAAATAAAGTAAAATGGATACCCCTAAGTTGTAGGACCCAAAAGTGAAAATATCCAAAAGTGAAAGTACAATTACAGGCCTGTAACCTTCAGCAAGCACTAGGTGGGAGAATCCCGGAATATTGCTCATTACATATTTCACGGGAAAGCAACGTTTTTCAAGACCATGTTTTGTTTCAGATCTTATCCACTATTTGATATTTTGGCAGTGAACTTTTGAAAAGTTGGGTATTGTGGAACCGTTTAGAATGAGTTGTCAATGAGAAACCAGGCTTCTTTGCATTGCTGAAATGTTCTTGCTACCCACCAATAAAAAGTGGACTTAAAATCGTTTCTTACCTTACATCGCATGGCATAGAAAGCTTTGCTTTTGGTGCAAAATATATTAAAGTATAAACTATTCATTAGGGGCGGATCCAGAAAAGAAAAAAAGGGGGATTCTCGGTAAGACTGTCCCTGGTGATTCTCAGTTTCAACTAAGTCCGGACACTTCGCCGTTCGTGTCATGAACCTTAACAGAGATCGAAAATAACTTAAAAATTGGACGGGTTGAGTTATATAAATACCCAAACATGACGATTTTTATGAATATCAAATACTGTAGAAGATCATAAACGACTTTTTACATACAGTATATATATTTTAGAAAATAGATATATAGATCTTTGTATTCATTTTTTTAGAGATTTTATTGCGAGTAAATCTACATGATATATACAAGCATTTGATGATAACGTTAGCCAGGGTTCATTACCCTTTCACACCACCATCATCACCACCACCACCACCACCACCCCACCCCGTGGTCGTTACTAAACGTTACCTCAAAAGACGCCCCTCCCTGAGTATTGATAAACAATAATGATGCAGTTTTATACTTCATAACACTTGTATGCAAGAATTTCCACAGCCTTTTTCCACCCTACAATATTTATATGAGGGACATATATAGAGAGAGAGAGCTACGAGATGAAAAGATTCTTAGAACTGCCGACGAGTGAAGGATGAAAGTATACAGCATTTACAGGACTACTCATAGAAAAATCAAGTCGTGGGGGAGAGAGGAGCCATGAACACCCGATG
>JAWQUT010000048.1:1450969-1467104 GCA_033807755.1 Ellobium chinense | reverse complement strand
GGGGGGGGGGGGGGGGGGGGGGGCACAATTTCAGGAGAGAGAACGGGAAGGGGAAGGAAATATAACTGGGAGTCAGAAGTGAGTCCAGTGAGGTACAAATAATGAGCGATAAGGACTCAAATCGAGGTGCTGGGTGAGGGTGTGTGATTGTGATGATGGGGGAGGGGGGGGGGTTCACTACATAGGGTGTAGAGAGAGAGGTGAGCAGCCACCTGGCGCAGGGTACCCCTCCCCTTAAAATCACCCTCCACGACGTCAGTGTACCAGATTCCTCCAGTATATCGTAGCTTGTTTAAACACCTGAAGAGATCTAGGATCTAGATGCCCGTGAAGTCTCCAAGCGGGGTATATAAACAAGATGGACAATGAAGAATACCTAGAGTTAGCCCATGCAGGAAAAACACTGGTCGACGGGATGGTTTCTTGTGGACATTCGGCGCAGGTTTCGTCACAGAAATGGCGTTTAATACCAAGGACGCATCACTGAGTAAAATGGCAGCTCGTGGATGAATGCGAACATCCGGATGCCAAATGCACATAACATAATAAAAGGGTCCTTATGTATCTCTTGCCAATGCTCCTGGAAATATAGACCAACCCCGTTTCGGACTTATCAGAGGTGCAGTGGATGGGGTATACTCGCAGTATCATAGAACTGACCTTTTTACAGTTCACGAACTTGATTTTCCACAGTAGACGACGCATTTGTATTACTCAAATTTCCCATGACTATGCAGACTTCTGTCTCAGTGGTACAGCGAGAGAGGTACCTTTTCTAGTGGCGCTCCTCCAGTTTTGTTCCTCATTCAATGCGGTCGTCCAATTACCTTTGCATGAATTGCTTTATTAAACACAGTATGCCAAAATAAACAAGGTGGTAGACGTCTTCGCTGTTGGAGGTGGAAATAGAAAAGACAAATAAAAACTCGGGAGAGAGGGACTGCGCACATGCAGCCAAAATAACATGACACCACCTTGTTCCAAAAATGAGGGTGGGATAAACTTGTAGAGATGAAATACGGTTGCTTGTTTTGTTGTTGTTCTTTTTTTTTTTTCTTCAATATAATAGATTTCTTTTGTCGTGAAACATAAATTCGTGTTTTAGACCTTCTCCGATGTGTTAAAGGAAGGTTCACTGTAGTTGCGAAATGAAACTGCCAAATGGAGCACGCGTAGTGGTCTGCCATCAGCACAAGGTATCAAGGGACCTTTCTTGAATGGGTCAACCACACAGTGAGATCTCGCTCCAAAAATGAGGGTGGATAAACTTATAGAGATAAAATACGGTTGCTTGTTTTGTTGTTGTTGTTGTTGTTCTTCTTCTTCTTCTTCTTCTTCTTTTCTTTTTTTTTCTTCAATATAATAGATTTCTTTTGTCGTGAAACACAAATTCATGTTTTAGACCTTCTCCGATGTGTTAAAGGAAAGTACACTGTAGTTGCGAAATGAAACTGCCAAATGGAGCACGTTAGTGGTCTGCCATCAGCACAAGGTATCAAGGGACCTCTCTTGAATGGGTCAACCACACAGTGAGATCTCGCTCCTAAATCAGTTTCCAACCAATTAGTCCGACGGTCCTCTTTGCATTTGATTTCACACACTGGGCTCACACTGTTCCTATGACTGCTGCTTCTTTCATCATTAACCCAGAGACAGGCAGAAAACGCACGAGGTACAATTGTTCCCATCAGGGGCTGACATATTGATATGACGATAAAAGGCAAGGGGAATTTTTCAGCGTCTGGAACTCCGAAAATTTGGAGCAGATGCGGACATTTGCCTTTCCGTAAGCGCGTTCATACGTCTCTCTTTCGGAGATTATGAATCAAACACTTAATGTTTTCATAGAAATGAAAATATTCCACTGTATCTAATAATTGGACATACTGGTTAAAATTGTCATAACTTGTTGTAGATTTTCAAATCAGTTTGCTTTGCTTGATATTTTCATGCCAGACCAATACGCAGTTATTATGCATCCACGGTCATCAGTGCATCGTAGACCACAACTTCAACAATCATTACTTCCGTTTTCAATGTTTCAGTGTCTGAGGAATATATCGGTTGATGTTGTCTGTTACACTGGTTTTCTATTGACTGATGCATCTTTTACGTTCAGAAGGATATCTTGATGACGTAACTGTACTATTTACATTTACATTTTGTTTAAACCGGAAGTATGTTGAAGTTGACTGACTGATTAGGAACGGTCTGTACCAGTCGAATTCTTCTCGTAAGAATGCACGAAGACGGGCTACCGGGTCCAATATATATGTATCTAACGATTCACCCTGATAGGCGGGCCTCTCTGCTAGCGAGGAATTTTTACAAGGAGCAAGAATGTTAAGACTCTGATTTGATTCCTTTTTCTGACGGCAAATTACCCTCCATCAAAATCTTGCGGTTTGGGAAAGAATCAGCTCTTGGAGATTTCCTATTCTTGGAAATGATGATTATGTACCGGTAATCATATCGAGCCGGGTCAGATTCTCGTCTCACTGTATTCAACACGATGAGTTCCCAGCCTTCGACACTCATGCTTAAAAGACATTCTATACCAGTACCCTGACTGCTTAAATGTATTGTCAATTTCGTGAACAGCATTTTCGCGAATTGGAACATCTGAATCACGTTACACTCTGAAAATGTGACAAGTCAGGATCAAATCAGTGTGAAATCTCAACAATGAGGAAGAATATTCCAGAGTGAATGTGGACCAGAATCTGTCTCTGTAATATTAGGAAATTAGCACTCTCTCATTTTCTAAAAGATAATATACCAAATGGAACGGTTGTTTCAGTACTGAACTGTTGCGTTGATGAATGAAACAAGATATATCCATTCTGAGACCCGGAGGCCCCCGTTACCGTATGCATTGGGGCCGGGCACCTCCGATACCAGTATCAACTCAAACGATGTCATAGTCTCAATTTTGAGATATCGACGCCACCACAACGAGTATAGACACAAAGAGACATTATAATTTCGTTTGTTTTGCGAAAAGAAAATGCATAAAAATATTTTTTTCTATTAAAATACGCGTACTGTGCTTTTTTTTGTAAAACCACAGCCATTTTAAAACTATTCAAAAGTGAATATGTCTTCATATTTCGCGAGTTTATACTTGCCTACACTAGACACTGACCCAATATGCTTCTATACACTTCTAGTGTCTGATTTGCTCTTTAGGCGAGGCCTCAGTTGACTGATTATTTGATGGCATATTATAGTCTTCTTAGAAGGACGGATTGTCCTATTGAGAGACTTCCAAACTGCCCAAAAGTATAGCTTTTCTGGCTCAGACATGCAACCGAAAACCTGAAACACCGCACAACCAGATCAAACACCACATAGGTGGAATATCATCACTACAAATATTTTTCGCACCAATCGCATCACGTGGTATCAAAGAACATATTTGCAAGCGCAAATATAAATGCGTAATATCCAACTCAGCAACCACATGATGAGAGCAAATACAACACAACGAAACTGACTCGATTCTTTGGTTCGGACAAAAATAAAAATCAATCTGGTTAAGGCGAACACCTGTTTAAAGCGATCGCTTTCTATGAAAAAAAAAAGATGGGGGTCGCCATAAGTGGAAGACATAACATACAATCGCTGCTAGTGAAAGGTATTCATATGAGCAAAACACATTTTTAAATTTGGAGTGCGCTATTGTTGGGTTTATATATATTTTGTACTCCATTTAAATTCTGTGACTCCCATTCGTCATTAAACCATAATTTACTGTTACATTTGAATTTGCTGTGTGTTATATAATTTTGCATTATCTGGAAATATGACTTTCCGTTGTTCACATCTGATTTTGCCCTGTGCACATCTGAGCCTTCTGTGTTTGTATTTGAAGTTGTATATTGCATTTGACTGGGCAATGTGTTATCTGAGATGTCTAAAATTATAATACATTTGTCTGCTCTGTTTTTAAATTGAAGCCAGAAAAAAAACTAGGTTATTTCCCGTGGACATCTAGATGAACAACAGTAGTCATGTCACCTCTCCTCTTACACATTATGACGTCACTGGAGTCACGTCAGCATCAGAAGAGAGCTTGTGTATTAACGATGGAATCTCTTTCCATCATAAGAATTACATTAGTGCATTGGTGTTGAATGCATTCTTAGTAACGTTCAACTTGCAGACTTAATGTATGCGTAATTCCTAAATATCGTTAATGCCCAAGTTTGATGTCGTAACCGACTGCTACGGCACTTTCGGGATCTAGTCTTTGTCGAGGACCGCGATACCGAGAAAATGATGAGATCGGCCACATCACAGTATGCATGTCCACGAGCTATTCTGATACTGCTAACCACGGGGGAGAACATGATTATGCATATGGTATTTTCAAAACAAGCAAATATATTGTCAGAGGATTCATTTCTTCTTTTGAACTTTGGCAACGGAAGAGAACAGGAAGCAAGCGGGAAAATAGGGAAGAGAATAAACTAATTTACGCCCACGCTGTCTCTATGGTTTCATATATCAGCAACGCAGTGTTTTATTCGAGCATAGTTTCAGACTAGAGAGGAAACAGCCAAGAACATGAAATGCTGACTGTGGCCATAATTACGTTATGTGATGCTCATGTTGGATCCTTCAAGCAGAAAGTAAGTAGTAATCATACAGCTGTGATTCATCTTATGTACTATTGTCAATAATAGAGATCTTTTGTTTCCAAGTTCGGATGTCTTTCGGACAGTTAAGACAGAGAGGTACGCGCACATTAGAATTCTGGAGTTGTATTTTAAAAGACTGTATATCTTTCTATTCTCATATGGACACACGGTCTTTTCATTAAAGAAAAAAAAAAGACTGGACTTTCTTGATGCTACAGTCATAGAATAGCACGTTATGAGCAAGACATGACATTCATACCTGACTCTCATTCGTGTCATTTGCGAAGTCTCTCTCTGCCATGACTATACGCAAGAGATCGGAATTTAAAAATAAAAGCTCTGTTGAGGTTTATCCGTATTGTATCCAGGCTAATGCCCGTTCAAGCGAATTCACATCATTATCACCTAATCAGGCCAGATCGCTCAAGGACTTCATCAACCTCTGAAGAGCATACAATGTCACACTCATTTAGTTTGCTTGCAGGCACTTCACTCTAGCATTCTGACAGGACTAAATACTGCCTGTAGCCAGGTTCCTATTTTACAGACTGGTAGATACGAGGAAATATGTTTGGAAGACTTTGCCTATGCATTTGCAACACGACCATGGTGAACCGATAAATTGATAATCTATTATTATCATTATTATATATTTATATTATGTTGTTATTATTATTTAGTCATTATCATTATAGTTATTATTATTCATTCATGTCCACATATCAGAGGTGCTAATGACTCTGAATGAGAGAATCGTGTCTAAGAATAGCATCATTGTGAATAGTGATTAATCTGCTCTCTCACGCGAAGACATTCACACACTGACCTTCTATTTCCAGCACGAAGAGACGCTCCACTGCCATTCGAAACTACTTTCACTTTCAGATGAAATGTATCGAGGACGGAGCTCTTCACAAACCTAGTAAGGTGCTCCGTTCTATGAGTAGTATGAGTGCAAGTAGTCTAGATGTAATGCTGATAAAAATATCATGTGTTTGGCTTTTACTTCTGTCACAAATTAGCGTGCAACGCGGTTGCTTAATAGACTAGTTTGGCGACTTATTTTCTAGAAATTACAATACAACAATCTAATCCTTTCATTAAGGTGACATCGTAAATTTTTAATTCTTCAAAGTAGACACAAGCTTGTGGTTCTTGACCATTACTAGCCATTAGTATTATTGTTCTTACGAGCTTTTGTTTTTCTCTGCATGCATCAGTCCATTCTAGCATGCTAAGGCCTATACCTATAACATTTCATAATTTGCGATTTTATATTTTTTAAGGTGGGTAGAGAATTGGCATTGCTACTGCAGGTGAGCTGTATCAAATTCGATTCAACAGAAAGACTCTTGGTAATATTGGGAAGAAAAGACGTGGAGAGAGAGATACTTTGTGGGAGGCAGTGACATGGGAAGGGTAGAGAGATGCGTAGTACGCTCGTATAAAATCTGTGAACCTTCAGTTCAAAACGGCTAAAAAAGACGCCGCTTTCTTGTTTCGATCTATGAGACAGAAATGAACAGGGTAAATACTCTTGATTGGATTTAAGAAAAGAATGAGTCATCGATTAAAAATTATTTCTCACATGTTTTATTTCCCTACAAACCTTAATATTAACTTGAAATTATAAGTCCCTTCTTCCTTTCTTCACTAACGTCGGTGGTATTTGAGTGACTTCATTTACTTTGGCGATAAAAATTACCTCCCGTTTTCTCAGAGCCGGTACTTGTTTTTTTGGTTATCGTGTTCCTTTGATTCTCTCGAGTCCCTTTGTTGTTGTTGTTGTTGTTGTTGTTGTTGTTGTTGTTGTTGTTGTTGTTGTTGTTGTTATTGTTATTGTTGTTGTTGTTGTTGTTGTCGTTGTGTTTAACCGAATGTCGCACAATGTCGTTTTCAAGAATTTAAAGAATTAAGATTTTTTTTGTATACTACATACTCCCACAGTAATCCATATTAGGAAGAATGGTCAATTTATTTTCTTCTAGTAAGATCAAATATATGAATATTATACTTCATCAAGATGAAGTACTGTTTTATTTATCAAGATGAAGTAATGTTCTACTTATCAAGATGAAGTACTGTTTTATTTATCAAGATAAAGTACTGTTTTGTTTATCAAGGCAAAGTATTGTTTTGTTTATCAAGATAAAGTACTGTTTTATTTATCAAGGCAAAGTACTGTTTTGTTTATCAAGATAAAGTACTGTTTTGTTTATCAAGATAAAGTACTGTTTTATTTACCAAGATAAAGTACTGTTTTGTTTTATGACAACGTATACCAGCTCTCGTGGTTGACGCAAATACTGAACTTGCGATGATTCCCTCCAGAATTATTTTATGTCGCTAATTTCGTTTGGAACATCCATAAATTCTGATCGCGCATTATCTGACGGGCGACGATTGCTTGCCGTTATTTGCCCTTAACATCGATTACGCAATGACGTCGCTTGCTTCCCGTCCCAGTAACGGTCTTTACGACATCCCCCTATAAGAGCGCGCTGAATTGGACTACGGGAAATACACAGAGCCGTGTGCGAGGGGAATACAAATTGCGCATGCTTGAAATAACAATTCCGGAGAGCTGCAACAGTCTAATTAAATGACACTAAAAGAGGGAATTGCGTATCCCTGCTATGCTGATTAATGTCGTAAAAGCTGGCTTTGTCGTTAAAGATAACGTAAAAAAAATTCGAATGTTAATGTGTCTTTAATTGCTGTTCTGCTATTGCCTTTCTCTGTCCTCCTGTCTTTCTGCGTCTGTACGTTTGCTGTCTGAGAGACCCTCTGTTGTGTGGTCCATTGTGTTCAAGTGAGGTGTAATGGGAACAGGCATGTCTTTTAGTCGATATTTTAAAGCATCTCCTAACGTGAATACTCGCGATCCTTATATCCTCGATAGTCCATTCCGATACAATGACGTCACGATTATTCAACAAAATAGTGTTAAGAAAAGAGGTCGAAGATCAGACAAAAGCTTCGCGGTTTAGTCGTCAGAAAAGTCCTTTTGGTCTAGATGCTGTTAAAGTAAATTTACGCTGACATAGAAAATATTTTACCACTGTCATGAGCCACGTGGGAATTAAAGCCTAAAATTGGAGTCTGAATTATTTTTTTTAAGCACAAAACCGCAGGGCTGACGATATCGAATGATTCAGCCTTTTGAAGTGAATACTCGCGCTGAGGACCAGTTTCCACTATCGATATCGATTAAGACAAACTTAAATCCGAAAGAATCTGAAGAAAAAAAAAAGAGAGAGGGTGAGGACTGGTATATCTGCTCTTCAAGTCAGCGTGCGGCCTGAAGAAACGAGCTTGATCCAAATAATTTATCATGCTGTAATCTGTTATTTTGCGTCTAGTGATTCTGGCTTTCCTAAGCACCATAGGGATTTAAGATTTTGAATCTGGTAGAAATATGTAACTAAAGTTTATCTGATAACCTGCTGGGAGTGAAATGTTCTTTCATTCTTAGGCATGTGGTAATAAGCCAAAGCATTATACAATGATGCCCCAATCGATTTATGGCACCATCATCATCACCCCTAACCTCTGATGACATCCTTAATTTCAACATCAGTGGCAATGATGTCACTGACAGGTATAAATACTGGAGCCCGCGATCACAACCCCGCCTTCACCACAAGATTATCAAACTGTTATTATTATTGTGATACAGGTGTGTCAGTATGACTGCCAGTTTCTTTCTGTTTATTTTGTTTGTTGTTTTTTTTTAAATTTATTTATTTCCAGCTATGCCATGCTGTTTAGAAATTAAGTCTCCATGGAACTTTAATGCAGACATTGCTCTTTCATTTTTCTTCTTAAAAAAATGCATTCTGTCGAATTTCAGTGATATCCAAGCTAAGCAATAATCTAAAACTACCATTTTATAGGCCTCTAACGTAGGCTTTCTTTTTCTTTCTTTCTTTCTTTCTTTCTTTCTTTCTTTCTTTCTTTCTTTCTTTCTTTCTTTCTTTCTCTCTTTCTTCCTTTCTTTCTTTCTTTCCTTCTTTCCCTGTCGTCCAAAAATTTAACAACATCAAAAGGAATTTTGAAAGTAAGCTTGGAAGTGTTTATTTGTTTACAATCAATTACTTCCTGATTATGTTACCTGCGTTGCCCTTTCTTTCGTTCTGCCAAGATTATCCACCCGCTATGTCCCGAAAGCCTATTTCCATTCACTTCTTTAAGCCACCAAACTGTTTCCTCTACAGTCACTTACAAGAACTTCTAAAGCCATCAAGCCTTGTTGATTGTAAAAAACAGTATTCATGAGCTTACAGACAAAACAAAAAAAAAAACAACCACAACAACCAAAAAAAAACCAACTCTTGGAAACGGTGGGTCTTTATTGAATTCTCTAGCTGCAACAGGTTTAATGTAAAGTTGTAAACAAGCTCATTGATTTATCTGCGTAAACATGTTCTGCATACAAGGTCATAGCCACACTGAAATGAATACTTCAGATCTCACCTCAGATCCCACCACAGATCTCAGAATCAAGCAGAAAAAACAATAATTCGTGCTGTGGTTCCCAAATCTCATGTCTATTCTGCAGTATACGGTCGAAATCTGAAAAAAAAAAACAACCTCGGAACTCCAAGAAAATAAAATTAACAAAAGGTTTCTCACCAGTAGTCACCCCTGAGGACGTGATGAAGAACGAACACACACACACACACACACACACACACACACACACACACACACACACACACACACACACACACACACACACACAAGTTTACCAAAATCTGACGTCCAGAACTTCTCCTTTTCGTTGTTCAAAGATTACTATAATATCATGATAATAATAGAATTAGCAGTGTCCTTTTTTTTTTTAATTCATGAACATAAAAATGTTCTTTGGATAATATACAGACTAATCCTTAAACCGAATTTCCGTCATCTTCATTAACTGTAGCACAAGCTTATTATCATCTTAAGTGATGTTAAAAACAACAAAAGAAAAATTAAGTCACAAATTAGACGCGAATAGCCACGACTAGGCACATTGTGATGAAAATATCTTATTCCTCGTTTTCAAAAAATTAGAGTAAATACATTAGGTGGTAATATTTTGTTTCGAATTTTGCACCACTTTTTGTGACAGCTTCGCAATTTAGATGAAAAGTCCAAATCGTGAAAATGAAACAAAGTACTGTAGTGAAGAAATTTTTTTTTGTTTGTTTGTTTCTTCCTATTCAACAAAAGGTTTACACACTAGACATCTATGCCTACACTTCTTCTGAACTTCACCTTTCGTAGAATACGAATTTTTACACCAACCTATTGTTTCTCAGGTCAACCTGCCCCCCCNTCCACCCCCCCTTTTCCCATTTTTAACTTCCAATTACAATTTAAAATCCCCCTCGACCATTGAACGATTTTTTTTTTAGGTTTTTCCTAAAGAATGCGATATTTGTAAGCTGATTCTTCGTGATTTCTTCAGCAACACCTACCTTGTAATTACATCTCGTAAAGGAATCCGTATATCAAGAGGCCCTGTCGTCACTCCGCTAGATCGCTTGCCTTATTTATGACAGCCGTGGCTGATTGTCTTGCTTTCAATTTTCGTTAATTCCCTGTAATTACCCAGTCACCTTTGGCAGACAAAAGCCAACCTGGCAAACACCTGGTTAGAGTCCGCGGTCTGGCGAGGTTGTTGTTGTTAAAGGCGTCTTGTGGCAAAGCAAGAAAGCGGTTAAAGGAGAATGTCTTTTAAGGGATATTCTGGTCGGGTACATTGGATGACGTGTGGTTGTGAAAAAAGTTAAAATCGCAACTTGCCTTCTAAGTAACGAACCTTTGTAAGGTTTATAAAGTAGGTCTTTTTATTGATGTGTTTACTGTAGTTCCCAGCACCTAAAGCAAGGCTTCCGGCACCTCACTGGACTTTCTAGAACTCTGACTTTAATTATAATTACAATGCATTAAATGTTGATAAAGTAAGACCCGTTGCGCCGACATCAAGAAGAGAAACAGCAGTAGTAGTGACGGTAGAAGAAGTAGGCTAGTATTGGTAGTAGTAGAAGTAGTAGTAATGGTAGTAGTGGTACACGGACTTCTTAGTAAAGGAGGACAGTAGCAGGAGTAGTAGTAATAGTAGTAGTAGTAGTAGTAGTAGTAGTGGTAGTAGTAGTGGTAGCAGCAGCAGCAGCAGCAGTGGTAGTAGTTGTAGTAGTAATAGCAGTGGAAGTTGTAGTAGTGGTAGAAGTACTCGTCTGTCGTCGTGGGAAGAATAAGTACCTGTAGAAACGGTAGAAATACTAGTAGTAATGTTGTTGTTAATGTTGTTGTCGTTGTAAATAGTAGTAGTGGTTGTAGTAGTAGTAGTAGTAGTAGTAGTAGTAGTAGTAGTTGTAATAGTAGTAGCAGCAGTAGTAATAGTGGTGTTGGTGGTGTTAGTAATGGTAGTGAGAGAGCAGAAATAACAGTAGCACAGTGAAGTAGCAGTAATAGTGGTGGATGGTCGCATTAGAAGAGTAATATTGTGTAACAGAAAAAGAGAGTATAATAATACAAACGGTCTGCTCAGTTTCCCCTTAATCATATTTCCCAGACACAGAAACAGAAATGCTCTAAAAGTTATTGAAAAATCTCAACGTCTCTTAATCACGTTTTTTTGTTGTTGTTGTTGTTGTTCATGCTCCTGGGGAGTTTCGATTAAGCGGACTGACTGTAGTAAAGAATAATAATGACATGAGAAAGCGGCACAGTCGTTGCTCTTGTTGTTGTTCCGTGGTTTTACAGTAATTCAAGAGTAGTATTAGTAACAGCAAAAGAATTTGCAGAAACCGAAGAGGTGGGATAGATCTTAGTAATTACGCGAATTGTTATGATGATGATGGTGATGATGATAATGATGATGATGCCTGAAGAAAACTTTTTTTCAGATTGGAAATTTGTGATGTTAAAATTTATTTAACTGTGTATATTTTTTTTTCCGTTTGTTCTAAGATTCTTGAATTTAAAATTCTTAAAATAATGATGATGATGATGATGATGATGATGATGATGATGATGATGATGATGAAAATAAGGTTTATAATATTCCTATACAGCCGGTCTAACAGTCAAACGGTCTAGGTCCAATTAATTTAGGTTTTCCTCCCACCGTCTATTGGATTTAAGGGTTTATAATACAGATTTACTCTCTTCAGTGATGCGGTGTTGGAAGATATCAAATAATTGATGTTATCATATTATCAAAATAACAATGAAATACGACAGTATAGACAAGCAAACAGAAATGAGTAATTAACAAAATTGTATCGTAAAGCTAAGATTTTGCCGAGCTTTAATAACTGAAAAGCGTTTATTTCCATAATTACCCAAAAATCCACGTCAAATGCTTTTCAAATACATAATAAAAGTCCTCAAACTGCATTAAAACGAAGAAATAAGCCAGGGTATAAAGAAATACAGTATGTTAAAGTCTTTAATTAAAAGGTAATTTTCGAACGCGAGCTTTCTTCATCATGTTAACAACTGAAGTGAGTATTAGAGAACGATAGTGTTCTGCTGAAAATCCGGGAAAGTAACATAAAGGTAACTGCACTTAATAATCATATTTTTAATTACTTTAAATTATTATTCTTCAGGGTATCTAGCTTTTTGAAGCTCAGTTTTTGTTGTTTTTTTTAAATGAATTAATTGACTGGGGAATGTGTCTACGAAGTTATTTTTCTAAGATATTGAACTTCCGGACTTTTGAATAAAAAAAGTACTTCTCAATTTGACTCATTATTAGTCTAAAACAAAAAGACTTGCTTTAAATGAAAATATAGAGATACTCTCTATTAAATGAGAGTATGTGGATAAAGAAAAGCGACTCTTAAGATTTATGATAGCTAACCGCGATCTACAAGAGGTCGGGCTCCTGTGAGGCGTGACCGACCAACTATCGCAAGACCGCCTCTTGTAGTTCGTAGTGTGTCGCGCGCTCACAAGTAGACTACCTACGGCCTATGAGGTTCTCGTGCCCCCACCAGTCGCCACTTCTGCGGGATCCAAGATTCCACCCAGCTCTTGTGTCTGTGGTTTTGTCTCCTCGGAGATTTCATTCTCAGGTAATCTGATGAGTCTGATAGGTGCGATGAACCTGGTATGCACGTGATTGTCGCTTTTTTTATTACATACATATACATATATATACATATATTCCTGGGTGTTGTTCTAGGAACAGATGGTGTGATTTTGTTGTTGTTTTTTTTTTATTGTTACAATATTATTTCGTTTATTTATGAACGTACAGTCACACCTCGGTAATAAATGTGCAAGGTGCATGGATAAAGTATACTTATTATGAGGTAAAGTTGTCATCAGGGTTTAAATGATAGAATAATAATGAATTCGAGATTAAATTTATACTTAATAATAAGGTAAAGTTAGTACTGAATTACATGCATTTTCATAAATATTATTTCGATTGTCTTATTATTATTATTAATATTATTATCATTATTATTATTATCATTATTATTATTATTATTGTTTTCTTGTTCTTGATGTAATAGTCTGTATTACTTTTGAAGAATAATTTCTGTTCAAAGTAAAGCTACACTGATTCTTGAAAGCGATAAAATATCTGCGCAATAAATTATTGTCCTCAGTAAAACAGCTTTCTGAGCCTTCGAAAATTCTTTTCATGTTATTTAAATGTGCCACTAGTTTTAGAATTTAATGTTTTAAATTTTTGTATCATATTATTTGATGCCTTGTTGATTCAAGTCGTCTATTTTTTTTTCTCTTAATCGTTATACCGGGTAGCTCAAAAAAATAATTTACTTAATTCAAACTCCAGTCATTTCAAAACTTAAGAAGGGAGTGGGAATTTTTTTAGCACATTAAAAGACATTATGTATATATATATATATACTTATTGCGAGTTTCATTTATGTCGATGCTATACTCTTTTCACTGCCAAAAAATTAAAAACACATGACAAAATATGACATGCTGAGGCCACTGTGTTAGACGCCCTCTGAGCATGCTATTGTTAGACAATGTTTCCAATTTTTCAGTTGTGACATAATCATAGCATCTAGACATATGAAATTTGCACAACAAGTAGACGATATCCATCTCCTAATGTGTGCCAAATTTCAACTCCAAAACAAAAAATTAAATTGGAATCTAATGAAGTTAATAAATTGTGAAACGAAGGTAAAATTTTCCTGAACCACCTGATATATATCTTTTTTCACAATGTCTTGATTGTAATCTCACTTTTATGTATACCGTCATCCTGAAGTGGTAGAGATTTCCTAATTAAAATCTAATAAATTCTGTCAGTCAGTCAGTCAGTCAGTCAGTCAGTCAGTCAGTCAGTCAGTCAAGTCAGTCAGTCTGTTTTTCTATGAATAAATGAATGAATCAAGCACTTCACTAATCAATCAGTAAAACAATAAAGCCTTCAGTCATTATATTATTACATTTTTTTTCAATTAAAAAAAAACAGTCCCGTTGTCTATTTACTCCTAGATCTAAAAGTTTTCTCTGTCAGTAACGGTAACAATATTAAAAACGAAGTCTAGCTAGCAGGACATGTACATGTACCAAATAATTTTAATTAATGCAAAGCAAACAAAAATATTATCAGATTAAATTTGTTTCCTCTTTGCTGTATCAGTGAAAAACCCCTTACACAGATTCATTAATGTATTTATTTATTCATTATTCGGATTGTGTTGTGCTTGCTGTTGCTACTGATGTTGTTGTTGATAGTGGATGTTCCCGATGACATTCAGTGGAACCTCGATATTAAGTACCCCAATAATAAGTATACCCCGCTAATATGTTTGATCTTTCATATCATTCATTATTATTCTGTTATTTTATTAGTGAGGTAGACTTCGATAATAATCACATCTCAATAATAAATAAATAGTTTCCACTTCTGAAGGCATAATTGTTATCGAGATTTCACGCATATCTCCTTGCTGTCTGCCAGCATTGTCCTGTTCCCAGTTAGATGTAAATCTATGAAAGTTTTTACGCTGTCAGTGAAATACTTTTTTTCAATCGCATAAATTTCTTAATTTCTGCTTCCTGTCTATCGTTTGTTTTTTTCATTTTTGTACCTTCCGTTCTTTCGTTCCCCATTTCTTCCACTAGTTATGATTTCTGTCTTTTATTTCATTTTTTTTTTCTTTTGGCTTCCCTGCATAGTGTATCTGTAGGACATAACTATACTAGTGTTCATTAGATAATATGTGAGGTAGAACGTCAATAGAGAGAGAGAGAGACACAGAGAGAGAGAGAGAGAGAGAGAGAGAGAGAGAGAGAGAGAGCGAAAGAGAAAAAGCGATGTAGAGAAAATTAGAGAGCTTTCATTTCAATATCGGAACTCTCACGGATAATTATGGCAGAGCTGGCATGTGCATTTGAATTTAATATTTCTTGGTGTTACGATATTATTGTAGCACCTGTACGAACTGGGGCGTAAAATTCACACCTGATTCTAGTTCGTAACGCACAATATGATCGTAACATTAGGAAATGCCATGTCATGCACATGCTTTTCTCTGCCATAAAGACCCTGTAACTGATCCGAACTTGAAAGGAAAAGCCCTCTATTACGATGGCACACCATCTCCATTGACGTATAACTCTCTTTCAATGTTATGTGGGATATGACCCTTTACACCAACATGGCATATACATAAAGAGAAAGAGAAGACCTGCTGTTGGCAAACCCAATAGTAGTCACGAGAATAATGAGATATAAACTGTGCTCTCGCCTAGCGATGGAAGGTATCGTTTTAGAATATCGATATTCACAATACTTAGAACTCGATTCAGTTTCGAAACGAATTCTGACGTTTCGATATTATTTCGATACTCACAGACACTTTGCCTGACCCTAGTGGGATTTTCACATTTTTTTTTTTGAAATTACCTTCTTCCATGACTTGTCTCGTCAAACCCTGTACAATGATCTATTACTTAAAGCATTGAAAGTAATTGTATCGCCAATCCAATCCTCAATTACAGAGTAACAGGCTACATGATGCTTCACTAAAGGGTCTATGATGACCTGATAACTGTATCGAAATTAATTTCAATCCTCTTCTGATCCTCAGTATCAAGTTAATTACCGGTGTTCTCACTGCAGAGCCAGTTATCGCCCGGAATCGGAAGTGCTGAAAGTACGCTTGGTTTCGAAGTGTATGAAAAGTATCGAAATGCCTGCCCGGTACTACAATTTAATATCAAACTCGAAATGGAATCGCTAAATTCTATATTTAAAGGTTAAAACGTAAATACCGCGATACTTCATAGTTCAGTCATTGGCCCACTTGCCCATCACTACCTTGGCCACTACAGTAACCGAACTCAAACCGTTGTAATGGGGATCTATTTTTGTGGTTCATCTCTTCGGGGCAGCTTTGGATAATGTCTGATGGTGTAAGTCATGCGGCTGACGAGGGAGATATCTGGGGCTTGAGATGTGGGAGGAGGATTGGGGTGGAGGTGGGGGGTGG
>JAWQUT010000048.1:1440410-1450803 GCA_033807755.1 Ellobium chinense | reverse complement strand
GGGGTTAGAACACTGAGGTCAGCTTTAGGATCATTCTGTTGTGTGCGGCGAGGGACTAGAGGTAAGGAGGGTGTCACTTGTTACTCGTTACTTGTAGCCGGAAACATCATCATGGCACTCCGGATATGTCCGTAGGTGCTCCGATCCCCATGCCAAAAGTATAGGGCAAACTCCAGAAAAAACAAGCTAATTGTGCCGGTTGGCACCTGGTTGAGGAGGGTGTCAAAGAAGGGAGAACAGAGGTTAAAAGTGGAAAACAGTTATTTTCATCTCGTATCCTTTCTTCACTCACTTAATTGTATTCAGAGATTTCATAAGCTAAGGCGTATTGGTCCGCGAAAATATGCGGAAAAGTCTGGGATTGACGTTCCGTAAAGACTCTTGGATTTTGTTTATATATCGTGGCTTCAATATACATAAAGGTATTATTATAGGTATGTCAAGAGGAAGCCTAAAACCTAATGCTGGAAAGAAAGTGCAGAACCTCCTGTAGCGAAACGTTCATTTGCCCACTATATTTTAGTAGCGTGCTTTCAGCAGACAACACCCTACATCTTGGTCGGCTTATTATATATATAAACCTGCACTGCTGCACATTTATGTCTCCTCTGAAATCCTCCTTTCTTCTAATAATACACGGATCATGCCTACCTACATCTTGACCTGTGGCTGTATGCATAATCCATACGTTAGTTACGCAATGCAGTAATCACGGGAAACTCCCAAAACATTGGCGGTGTTCACTGTGGTTAACGTAATACGTTAATTAACGTATGGATTATGCATGCGGCTACGGTTTGCACATGGGCCACAGAATGTGAATTTTATTTATTTCTGTAATCGTAAGGTAATTCTGTTTCAGATGACCAAACTTGCATCCAGCATCTTTGTATTTGTTTCATCGTATTTCTTAATGGCATTTAGAGCAATTTTCAACTTGGTTATAGGCTACTGAAACATGTCGACCCTCTTTGCATCCTCCGATCTTTTCGCCCGTTACGGGGTTTTTATTCAAAGTTTTGATCATACTCGTAATGCACGGATGTTAAAATCTGCTTCCTCATTCACAAGGTGCAAAATTTCATGCCACAAGTTTCAGTTCAACATTTTATTCATGGGGACCTTCCGAAATTAGTATGTCATTATTGTGAACGGCACTCTAAACAGCTGTCACCGGTCAGAAAATACGACCACCGCTACATTCATGTCATGTCCAAACACTGTCGTGTTTACCCAGGTAAAAGTTGTCGTAATGATCTGCCACACAGTGGCTCTAGATGCTGAAAAGTCAAGCCAGTGATGCTTTCAAATGGATTTCAAAAAGATACGATTATGTGCCAATGTGTCGCGGAGGGCAGACTAAGTGTCTCATTAATCTTTCCTGAGATTCCTCAAATTTCATAGATAATTGTGCAGAATGAACACTGGAGGGACAAAGAAATACAGCGCTCGATAATAAGATAGCATATCAATTCTTTCTAATCAAACTACCCATGAAAACATGTGTGTGCCTTCCGTAATCCATTGATAGTGTGTCTGAACATGACATTTTCCTGAAAGAACATTAAAACCGAATGCCCATTGCCTATGGCATTACATACTCTTCAAGGGAGAAAAAGAATAACCGAAAGTACTATCTATCTATCTATCTATCTATCTATCTATCTATCTATCTATCTAGCTATCTATCTATCTATTCACCCGTCTGTCTGTCTGTCTGTCTGTCTGTCTGTTCCTCTGTCTGTCTGTCTGTCTGTCTGTCTGTCTGTCTGCCTGTCTGTCTGTCTGTCTACCTGTTTGTGCAAGTGTGTATGTGTGTGGCGCGCGCGTGTGCGGGCTTATAAGCGAGACACGCATTCTTACTTTGCCTGCGTCCTCCCTGTGTGTGTGTGTGTGTGTGTGTGTGTGTGTGTGTGTGTGTGTGTGTGTNGTGTGTGTGTGTGTGTGTGTGTGTGTGTGTCTGTGTGTGTGTGTGTCTGTGTGTCTGTGTGTCTGTGCTTATACGTGCATATCTGTTTGTCCGCTTGGTTGGACTCGAATATTTCAATAATGGAATACACAAAAGGATCATCTGCCGGAAAACCTTCGTCCTGGTGTTGAAAGGCATCTAAACAGTGTTGGGTGTTACCTCACGATACGGCGAGATCATTATCTTGTAATAAGCCATCAAAAAGAAAATAGCTCGCTTCGCAACAAGCAAGGGCGACAACCCTATTGATACCTCTTTCCGGGCTCTGAACATACATATTTCATCGCGTTAGTCAGTCGTAAATTAAAAAAAAAACTTTTTTGTTTTCTTATTAATCAAAGGTGTTTTCATTACTTTTTCTTTCTTGACTTTGCTATGTATTTCTCCTGTAATATTATGTATTTCCATGTATTATGTGTTGTATATGCCATGTGTTTGTAATGAATGACATGTATAACATTATATGACACTGTAAATCAATTTCCCTACGGTGTAAATAAAAGTATTATTTTCATTTTCGTTTTGAAAAAAGATCAGATTTATATCTCAGTTGCAAACGAACCCAGACAAGCGAGGCAAAATCCCGGATAATACCGCAGAGTATTGCTTTAATTTTTTAAGAATATTTTGTATTTAAAGAATACACTGATTTCCTTATACAAGAGATAATATCCAAAGTCAGTAGCAACCTTAAACTTGCTTGATGTTGGTCGTCTCAGGAAAATAAAATTTTGGGTTTTTTTGGACGTCTTTGATATAGGACAACCCACCTAAGCGGACTCTAAGTACCACCGCTAAACATTGCCCCTTGCAGTATAGCTGAATGGTTATAATTATGTTGTATGTCTACTAACTTAACATTCAACTGGTATGTTTTTATGTTCCTTTCTTCGAGGACATAACTTTTATGTTCATCACTTCTGATCCTGTAAAAGCTATACAAATCTTATGTTGATGTACATTTGTCTGTTTTTTCTTTATAGTAACAAAACATACCCTACTTAGGTTTTGTGATTCTTTCTGTTGCCACTTTCTCAGGCTATCACTTTATTAAGGATTCTTTTTTTTTTTCATCAAATTTTACATTGTGGAGAGAAGGAATTGGAAGTGGACGGGACTGAGTAATGATGTGGGCGTTCACGAGCAAAAATATAAATTTCAAAGTCCTTCGTGAAGTTTTACAAACGTTTCTAAACAGCCTGCGCCAGTAACAATGACAATAGTTATAAAACCCGCAAGGGGCAACTGAGAGCTTGTGCATTAACGATGGGATCTCTTACCATTGTAAGAATTATATTAATGCATCGGTGCTGATTGCAGATTGGTAAGGTTCAACATGCAGAGATAATGTAATCCTTATGATGGTAAGAGATCCCATCGTCAGTGCACAAGTTCTCAAGTAACAATAAAGCCACATCAACAACGACGTATGCTACATATACATTTCATCCAACTCTTACCTTCACCCCATTACCCCGCCCCAAAACACATGCACATACATTATAGACCGAGTTTGGTATTTGAAGAATGAGAAACTTATAAATTCGAATACGTTTTCGACCGATGGTAGTAAAATAACAAGAATACATAATATAATTGGCAGAATTTCGCGCCAGTGCGCAGTGGCCGTGTGCACAATCCGTACATTAACTAACGTACTGCATTAACTGCAGTGAACACTACTAATGTTTTGGGAGTTTCCCGTGGTCACCGCATTGCGTTAACTAACGTAAGGATTATTTATGCATACTGCCACAGATCGTGTAGTCTAGGAATAATAATACAGTATATCACACGCCGTTGCTTCCCGTAAGATGTATGGCAGAAAATAAAATAAAAATACTGTTTCTGAACAGAGTTGCAAGCCTTGAACTCAGACATTCTTTAAATTTATTCGTTGAGATATAACTTCGGATTTTTATACCGGGGCGAAGTTGTCTGAAGCTTTAAGAATGTATTTATGCTTTTTTTTTCCCCTTGTGTTTTGTAGAGAAAAACTGAATGGTAAACGTCCCCCCCTTTTTTTTCTGGATTTATAGACCCATAAACAGAAACGTAGCAGTGCTGTGAACCATTTTCTTGATCTACGGTTCAAAATAACAGTTTTATTCCGGTCACATTTTTTGAGAGTTTCAAGAGTACTGCTGGGACAGCAAAGAAGAAAAAAAAACTGCGTTTGTTGTCTCGAGACTTTGAATTCTCAAGATACATTGTATTGCTTCTTTTGAGGGTACCAGCAAAATGTGCGGAAATTTAAGAAAGTCTACTCTTGAATGTAGTTTAGCCAAATTTATAAGTGTCAATGTTTAAGTTCTAACTTTTCCGAGCAGATGCAGAAGCAGAAACAGAAACACACTTGAATGCATAAACACAGGCACTGCAACACACATGTCAGGTCAAAATGAGGCATATGTCGCTAAACTAGGAACCGAGTTGTAAATATCAGGTCAAAATGAGGCATATGTCGCTAAACTAGAAACCGAGTTGTCAATATCAGGTCAAAATAAGGCATATGTCGCTAAACTAGGGACTGAGATGTCAATATGAGGTCAAAATAAGGCATATGTCACTAAACTAGGAACTGAGTTGTCAGGCTTTTTAAATGATTGGGACCATCGGTATGAAATTTTTGGATTGTTGCGGAATTCGAAAATAAAATTATTTCTCTATATAAAAACCTTCATTTCAATGGTCACTAATGGTAGATAAATTTGAATTCTTCTGTCAGGCATATAAGATGAATTATAAAGTTTAAGTTGCTCTTCTTATTTTTAACTTCGCACGGGGTGACCCCTCTTCCACTTCAAACAACCACTGGTATATTTTGGGCCAGATCAACGCTGGAGGAAACTTTCTTTCAGCAAATAAAAGAACACATATTACGCTTTTATGCCATATTCAGTAACTTGATTGGGTCAAAAGTAATTTAAGCTTTCTTTTGACTAGTTAAAAAACATTTAGTTTACTGTTTTGGCACAAAATGCTCTAGCTCATATCTTCTCATGACATACCTTATAAAGTTTGTTTGTCTTCCTCTCCGCTGTTGTTAGTAATGTCCTTTCACTGTTTATTTCTCTCATAAACTTTGCATTAGGTTAGGCGAATTCAACAGAGATTTGCCCAAAAATATTTTCATCCAGTAGTTGTTATGTTTAATGCCCCTTCTTAAATTGAAGCTGTCACCATTTTCCCCAGGGCATTCCGAGATTGGCATCTGGACTTCCATTTCATCGTTGACAGTCACCGAAGATTCCAAATAACACATCATTATGAGATAATGAGTTCATTCTCGTCACTTTCATGGATGACAGTCCATAATATCTGCTGATCTGGCGTGAGCTAAGGCAAAACACTACTCATTAAGTGAGACAATTACTTGTTCGCCAATACAGTGCTCGAGGGTCGTCTCGTACAGTGGTCTTTGCAGATTTGATTGCTGTACAGTGAGTAGAAGCTGTGTGTTTATTGCTGAATCTGGATATTACTAAGCTAAACAAAATCTTAACAGCAGCTTCTGGCATCTCAAGCAACTATGAGGAGTTAATCTTCGCTGGCAACATGACGTAAAGGGCGGTAATTCCATTGACATAATGAAGGGGACCCACCGGAAGTACAATCGTATACGGAAACTCACGAGGGACGGTGACCAGAGTGTCCGGAAAAAGGCGACGACACCCGAGACGTGGTGAGGGTGTCGGGATTAGCCCGAACATGACAGCCTAACATGCTTTGGTTGACATTACTGATATATCATCTGATTTTGTGCGAATACCTTTTTCGCTCGGTGAAGGCGAGTGGGCGGGTGAAGAGAAGTAAGTACAGTGTGTTCAGTTAATGTAAAAGGTTTTTTTTTGTGTGTTTCATTAAGTAAATTATTGTCGTAATCATCATCTTTGAAATCATCTCATCACAGCTTCATCATAATCATCATAATAGTCGTTGTCGTTATCAGTATCCTATAACTCTTGTTTAACAGTATCATTATTATGTCGTTGTTATAAAACATGGCCATAACCGTCATCTCATCATAATTGTGTAATATGTACACAATGCTTATGACAGTACTAATAATAATATCTGATCACTTTTGTATCAGTGTAGTCATCATCTTATAAGTGTTTTATAAAAAATCATCGTAATAATTATCATGAGAATTAATAGCATAGTCTTATTACTTTCAAATATCATCGTCCATTTCGTCTTCACTGTCGTTATCATAGTCCACAGAACTCTGGACGTCTTGGTCATTTAGGCAAAGTAATTTTGTTGTGATGGTGATATTCCATCATCTGTGTCATCACCATCATCATCATCACCATCATCACCATCACCATTACCATCACTACCATTGTCACTATCATTACCAACTTTAGTGCTATCGTAATTACCAAGAAAAGCGTTATTCAGCCTTAATGAGCTGCGTCTTCATTTCACTTTCACTGTAACCACCATGGTTAAGAAAAAGGTTCCTTTGAACCCTACAACAGAACCAGTTCTCACCTTCACTCTACTACGATGGGTGCGATAGCAGAATAATTTTGCATGCTAGCGCCAACCGTGTGAGGTGGTTTGTTGAATTTTGCAGCTCGTTGTCACCTGCTCGGCAGGAGGACGACAGGCGGGACGACTATTATCCGTATATAAAAATGGTAACGCAGTCAGCGGGAGGCTCGCCTCGAACTACTAGAGTTAAAACTCTGCTAGCATTTTAACATTACCTTTAAGAAAACCTTCTATTGTATCTAAAACATTTTATGAACAGAGCTAGATCCTGGTCATCATGCAGTGCCTACTAGCAATTTCATGGACTCCTGAAACAGTTCCAACTGAGTGGAAGGCTTTGACTATTATATTATTTTCATCGATTTTGAAATTATTATGTTCCAAATAAACAAAGAGCATGAGAAATACAGCTGTTAAGAATATGCAAATTAAAAATTAAAAACAGTAGACACGTGAAAATGGCAACAGCAGAGAAAAAAAAAAGAGAATGTGATTGTGCTGAGTTTCAAAATTCTCCGAACCAGGAGTAAAATGTATACATAGTATATAAATATAAGTATCTTTTGAAGTATAACATCTTGTTCAATTAGGCCAGCTGCAAATACTGGTATAACTTTGTTCAGAATTTCAAGCCAAACCAGTACTACAATAACTAATTTTATATGCGGGCTCAAAAGTGTAAGCAGGTTACAAATGTTTGAGGAATTAAATCTATTTCATGCCGAGGAAAAGATTGCACACTATCTTATTCACACCCCTCCCCCCCCCNAAAAAAAAAAATCCTTTCATCTCTTTCTCTTCCACCCCTCTCTTCCAGATTTCTTTTTCAGTAGATTACCAAGTTGCAAGTCAGTACGAATAATATTGTGGAGAGGCTTGAGAGCTATCCTACGGTGATTTGCCTTCCTCTCAACCTCTGGCATTGCTGACACCTGAATCTCTACCGCATATTCATAATTCTACCAGTAGATATTACATTAGTGGTTACCGTTCATGCAAGTTACCGTACGTCTCTCTGTGATAGAGACCCATCACTGAGCACACTCACGCGCGCACTTAATGCACCGTCAACAGTAGATGTATGAGTATGTGCATACATATACATTGGATCCACCTTGCTCACGTTCACCAAGAGCTTAATCAAAAACAGACATCCCACGATCCTCGAGCAAAATGCGCGTGTCCACTCCGATTACTGCTTGCCAAACACCGCCACAGGTACAAATTACCATAAAACCCGTTTGCTTTTCCCATAGGCTTTCCGGGATTTCGAGATTTATTGTTGTTAAGAAGGATAGATCTTAGCCTTTGCGGAAATCAGGAGTTACGTAAAGAGAGGTTAAATCTTTTTCTCTGAAGGTGTATTGTAGATACTTCGTTTCGCATCATGTCGTCACAAATGCAGTGAAATTTGTGTGAAAAATTGCACATGAATGCGCTGAACAGTGCATTTTTTAAGATTCTTTACTAGCGATTCAGTTGTATCAAGCTTTCTTTAAAAGTTCGTAAAGTATATTAATACAGCATCGATGCTGGGACAACCTTCCTTTGTCAGTTTCATTGGTTTTGTAAACAATGAAAGAAATCCATTGATTAATAATGAAGTGATAAGTTTTGTTCGCTCTTCTTTATGGAAATACAATTATATATATGACTTCATGATTTATGAACGAATTTCATATCTTTTTTGGACAAAAATCAGGGAAACTGACAAAGGGATATTCCAGCCAATTTTATCAGTGCATCTTACAGAGTTTTAAAGAAAAGTTGACACGGCTGACAGATAAAAAATATTCTTTAGAAATATACTGTTTAGTTCTTAGCTGTGCAAATTTTCATACAAATTTCAATGCATTTGTGATGACATGCTACGCACCGAATTACCTGCAATGCAACTTCAGAGAATGGGTTTACCCTTTCCCGAAGTGTTAAACGTATACCGTACTGCAGCAAGAGGCACCAAGTGCGACTTCATTATGACCTCAATGTTACGATTAATTATCCTGGCTGGGCATGCCATTTTAAGATACGCAGACAGGGTCGAATTCTTAGAGCGTGAATGAACCATGTCACTACACATGATGAATAACGATGATGCATTTATGTTGTCGGGCTGTTGCAGTCTTCATTCAGGAGCGGATTTAAGATCCGTGAGATCCTGGACTGGAGAAATATGCGAGGGCCCCCCTTCATCTCAGAACATTATGTGACATTCAAATCACTATAATATTCAGCAATAGTCACACTCATTTCACATCGTGCCTTAGTAGGCTTTTGAGATGTTGAAAAATTTAGCTCTCTCAACCTAGTGCTCAAAATAAAACAGTAAGGCAGATGTGATTTAGCTTGTGAAATTTGGATATACAGTAATAATAATGAATCAAACCTCTACATTTGTTTTAATAGCAAAAAAAAAAAAAGACAAATGGAGGATCATAAAAATATACACAACTCAGAACATCAAAAATGACATAGCCAAAATAATAAAGAATGAGCATGGCGATATATAGAAAATATCAGTAAATAGTCTGAAGAAATTTTGTGTTCGAATCATATCCGTAATTTTTTGGGGGCCCCTTGGGAAGACTTTGTGTAGAGTTCCGTGATGCTATATCACTGTCATGTTTGAAGCAAAATTAATCAGTTTAGATTTTTTTTATTCATCTACTTTCGTCCGACCCTTCACCCTCTCTCTCTCTCTCTCTCTCTCTCTCTCTCTCTCTCGCTCTCTCTATCTATCTGTCTGTCTGTCTGTCTGTCTGTCTGTCTGTCTGTCTGTCTGTCTGTCTGTCTGTCCATACACTCCCTTTTCTCTCCACGAACATTTTCTCATCCTCCTGTCAGGGCCCCTTAAATGTGTGGTGACTTGGACCACAGCATCTTTACGCTTATGCTTGGATATTCCGCTACATTCATTACTAAAAATTGTAGCTTGGTCTGGGAATGCGTGCTTCATACTTAATCATTACTGTTGCATGACGCCAGGCTGGCAGTTCCCAAGCAGAAGAATAGGTATGATCTGATTAAAAGATCGTTACTGCCCTTTCCAAGGCAACGCCTATGTTCAGTGACCTTTACACATTATTGTTGAACTAGGGGACTGGGGAACGGAGTGCTACTCAGACAGACAGACAGACAGACAGACAGACAGACAGAACAGACAGACAGACAGACAGACAGACAGACAGACAGACAGACAGACAGACAGACAAAGTGAGGGGCAGGCAGGGAGGTAGGAAGGGAGGCAGGGAGGCAAGCGGACAGACAGACAGATAGACAGACAGACAGGCAGAGAGGGGCAGACAGGGAGGTAGGAAAGGAGGCAGGGAGGCAAGTAGACATACAGACAGACAGACATACAGACACACAGACACACAGACAATATTTTTGTTCGATTTATCACGCTGCTTTTTTTTCGACTATAAAGGAGTTGAGAATATATGCTCGTGAGCATGTCCGTATCTGCTCCATTCTGAATCTTAGTTCTCTTTCCCTGTTCTTCCTAAGGAAAGGGTAGGCCTTGCACGGGTTCAGCAAGTATGTATGCCAAAATATGATAAAAACTCCCGGTGACTCAGCAATAGGATTGTGTCTGGTATATCTGATACTAGCCTTGAACCAACAAGTGCATGGATGGCGCTCATCCCTGAACGACAGGATGTGATTTTTTTTTAAAAATAAATTCCCGTTAGCTACTGCCCTTGGTGGCCACTGCTGAAATGTCCGTTCGCCACAATGAAATCAAACCCAAGGCGATGTCCCACTAACTAAAATTTAGCAGCTTTTCATTACTTCCGGTTTACAGAGGAGTAAGGTTTCCTGTGTGTCAAATAAGTATTATGTCAGTTCTGAGAAATTAGCGAGTTATATAATTTAAAGAGTGAAGTCATTTTCATAATGTCCTCTCTCAAAGCACGAATC
>JAWQUT010000048.1:1425479-1440038 GCA_033807755.1 Ellobium chinense | reverse complement strand
ATAAAACTTATAGCAACGTTCCACATAACGTAGTTAACCCACTGTAATAAGTCTTCCGGCACCAAAAAAAAACAAAAGAAATCGATCAATATTATTATATCCCTTGTAGAAATGGCCAAAACTATTAATGAAACTACTTAAACAGATCTATAGGCTATAGCTTACTCTGCTGAAATTAGCAAATTTTCAAGCATCAGATTCATTGATCAGTACAATCTGAAGGTAAAATTGCAAAAATATTAATTTTGAAATATAAAACATAATAGAAGTGATTCTATTTAATCGCAGTTCCAAACAGTATGATCTTTCGCTCAGTCCCAACATTTTTCACATAACATACTGCTGTTTTCCTATGTAAAAGACACTGGATAACAGCAATTCTTTTCAGTCCCAATTTTTGTTCCATGCTGCTGAAGTATTGCAGTTAAGGGAATCTGACTGTATGCTGATTTAGCCCACCATTAGGTTGCTGCCACGCGGTTTTGGAAATGTCGTTACAGCTCCGTTGAATAGACTAGACTAGAATAGAATAGAATAGAATAGAATAGAATAGAATAGAATAGAATAGGGTAGGGTAGGGTAGGGTAAGGTAGGGTAAGGTAGAGTAGAGTAGAGTAGAGTAGAGTAGAGTAGAGTAGAGTAGAGTAGAGTAGAATAGAATAGAATAGAATAGAATAGAATAGAAACTTCCCCTTTACAGCTGGGGTGTAGCGTCCATAAAATAGAACTTATTTTACATCAACTCCAGATACAATAATTAAAGGGTTAAATAGTATGCACATAGCGTTAGGAGATTTTACAGTACATGATGATTTAAGAAACTTTGTACATAAATGATCAGACTTAGACGTATAACGGTTGACAGTTTCACAACTTAACAAAAATGATGCATTTCCTGATACCTGTGCGTATTGTTGGTTTAACTGATAAGACCTGACTCCTGGGGGCCAGTCTTAATGGTAACTGGAGTGTTTAAAAGAGAAAGATGTAAAAGAAGAAATAAAGGTTCTTTAATGGGTGAAACACGGGACCACAAACTTTTAAAGGACATTTAACAGGGTCGACACATACAGTTCTGCCATTCCACCACTAAAAAAAGTCCTATTCGCGCAAATTTGTATTATCCTCGTAATTTTTGAACTAGCTTAGCATTCCACGTGTTAACAATGAGCTTCTGCTTAAATGCCTGTAAAAGGCTAAGATTTCATTCTCTTGTCCTTTCCCATTAAAGAGGATTTGCATTTGGCCTTGATATTTACGAGGAAAATCGATCATGGCGCAGTGAGACAAAATAGCCTGTTTATCTCCTTTAGTTAATCATAGACTTTGCCCGCATAGATGGCCTGTCAGCTCTTTCCTTCCTCCCTACCTCTCCCTCTCTCTCTCCCCACCCCCACCACATCCTCCAGAGGACCTTAATAAACCGAGTCTCTTATCTTCCGGTGAAAAGAAACAGAGTTGCCGCGCACATCTATGGCACCGACCTTTTATTCTTCGACAGCCATTTCTGATGCTAAAAACTGGGAATGTTCTAAAAGACTAGACCTACTTATCTAGCGTGATAAAATGTTCATTAGAGAACAGTTTTGACGCAGCATACAACAATGTCAAGGAAGGAAACCCACAATAATCAGTCTCGCGTCTTAGTAACAATCATTATTAATTTCAAAGTAAATGGCCATAAGATCTGTGTAGTTTCGTATGCCTGTGAAGCCGAACTAAGCCTCCAGCCTCAGAGGCTAAGGAAAAACATGCACCAGGTGACCACAAAAATCCTTTTCTCGAGCTTGTCTTCTCTGCTTGATTCAAACAGTTGACCATTAAGCCTATGCCACTGTAATCAGCAGAATGGGCAACAAGTGATATGCACTCAAATGTATTACCAAAATATTCTTTGCCAATCCCACTCAAGCCCTTTCTACCCCCTTTACACATATATATACACACGCACATAATTACACACACAGACACACACACAGACACACACACAGACACAGACACACACACACACACACACACACACACACACACACACACACACACACACACACACACACACACACACATATATATACATACACACACACATACACACACATACACATAGACATACATACACACATACACATATACATACACACACACACACACACACACACACACACACACACACACACACACACACACACAGAGTAGGACTGAACCATAGGAACACAAAACGACTTTCGAGTAGGGTCTCCCTAATTTATTGTGATTCTATATTTAATGCAGGCCTGCACTATTAATAAGTTGACATCTTCCTCCTCCTCCTCCTCCTCCTCCTCCTCCTCTTCTCTTCTTCTTCTTCTTCTTCTTCTTCTTCTTCTTCTTCTTCTGTACTGGATAGGAAGAAGGAGGACAGTAGTCAGTCGTCCTCTCTTGCCCACCACCTGACTTGTCCTTTCTTTCCAAAAAAGTTAGTTTTTCACTTGCCTAAACTAAATTAGATGAGGTCTCCAACATCTTAAAAACTACCCCAACACCGTCCACTTTTCATTTGCTGCGTAGTTCTGTATTTAGGTCACAACGCTTGCTTGCCAAAACCAGCAACTTTACGCATTCTTCATCTTCTTTTTCTTCTTCTCTTTCTTCTTCGTCTTTACTGGATAGGGAGAAGCAGTAGTCAGTCATCTTTTCTTGCTCACCATCTGACTTGTCCTTTCCATAAAAGTTAAGAGTTTTTCACTTGCCTATACTAGATTTGAGGAGGCCTCCAACAGCTTAAAAACTACCCCAACACCGTCCACTTTTCATTTACTGCGTAGTTCTGTATTCGAGTCACAACACCTGTTTTTTGGCTACAGAATGCCAAACTGGCAAGTAGGTAATATGTTGCTTATCAACAACTATCAGCTTCACTCAATCATTCATTCTTTTGAGCCTCATTCTGAGACCATGACAAATAAAGGGATTGTTTCTCCTGGTTGGCTGATTCGGAAAGGTGAAGTCGCCCTGTCACGCACGACACAACGTGGCACAACAAACGATTTAACGCTTTCTCAAGGAATCAAAGTGCACGAGGCCAAGAACTTGACGAGCATGTTTACAAAATTGATTAGACTGCCGTAAGTGTTCCCATTGTTGATACGAGAAAAACTTCGGTCCCTGCCAGCTGGGTCAGACAATGGGAGAAGAAGCTTTAGAACCTCTCGTGTTTGGGAATGATTTGTAATGGACTCTTCATAGCTTCTACAAGGTTCATCGATGCGAGCGAGCAGGGGAAGGGATGACTGAGTGCGGTATCGATCGGCGACAACCATTGTTTTTTTTTCCTCTTCAGTGATCTGATAGGGCGAGGTCGGTAGGTTACAAACGCGCAAATCTTTTTGCTACAGGTTGCAGTAACCAAATTATAAAAGCCTCTTTTAAAAAATTCTCTTCGAACCAGAGGGACGTTGCCGAAAAGGCCAAGGCTAGTCTGCAGGTCTGGTGCCATCACTGTCCTCAAATTATATACTGTTTACAGCGAGGGTTCTTCGTTTAGATTTTTTACAATTTTAAATTAGATATAAAGGGGTTAAAATTCTGGCCTTCTTTTGCAGATCACAGGCCCACACAAATGAAATTCCAATAAGCCACTGGGAAACACTGCCTGCAACAATTATTTTTTAACAAATTCAAGGCTGAATTTCACCACTTTTGCGGTGTGGTTTCATGTTATACGATTATTTCTACAAAATCTATGTTATACTCTGCTACCATCGACTCTGATAGTCCAGTTTTTTTGCCAGTTAGCCTCTTGCAAACCACATATTTCCATGTATTGTCGACTGGTGTCACTCAAGCCCTAATTTTCGTTGGCCATTCCCACTGACCAGTTCTGGCTATAAGCATCTGAGCTTCAAAAAAAAAAATACTTTTGACAGCCTATGACGAGTTAAGTTTTTTTACTTTGTCTCTTCCTTTGACCCACCCGCATGAAAACCCAGGCTGTTCTTAGGTTAGCTCACGATCACTGGTAAGCCATATTTCTCTCCAGCTCCAACCCCAAATAGCGCTGCTTTAATTTAACCTAAACTGGCCAGATAAGTGATAAGTGCATTAGAACGTGTCACAGCTAAGGTCACAAGGCCCTGAGAAGAAGTGACTTGAAAAATGTATCAACCTTAGCAGAAAGTCCAACCTAAGTGATATTAACAGTATTGCGAGTAACCTGTAGACAGTACCCAGAGACTTTTCCACCTGATGATGGTTTTAGGGTTAAGAGTAGGAGTATGATAAGGGAAGAAAAAGCACCCTTGGAACAATTCCTAGACATTTTTCTCTTTCATAATGTGCTTTTTATTTCCTAATCCTGATTCTAATCCTAAGCCAACAATTAAATGGGAGGTGTTGGGGCTACATGCTGAAATTACTTCAAGCTGACAAATCTAATGGACTAAGATTTACCTCAGTGACCTGTATTCACAGACCTGAGTATTGTTGACATAATATGTATTGATAGGAAGCCTTTTTCTTTTTTCTTTCACGTTAGATCTCTTTGGGACGGTTATGGTAGAAGTAGGCCATGCGCATATGGCATTTCCCGGTGTCATCATGATATCACAATTAGAATCAGATTGAAATTTCATTCAAGTCTATAAATTGCAACACGATGGTAATACCGAAAAATGCCATATATGCGCATGTTTACTCCTGTCACAACGGCTCAAGGGACTCCGAACATCTGGACTATGTCTTTGTCAGCTTGGAAATATCTGTGTCACTTTTCTGGACAAACAACCACGGCTACAGACTTCAACTTTGGGTGAGGGTGTAGGAAGATACATCGGTCATCATGAAGACCTTCAATTTTTGCCATTTAGAAACTCTGAATTAAGTAAAAGATAATGTACAAACATGACCACGTCCTTCTATGACTATTGATAATGTGGATCCGGAAACGAAACAAAATTTCGCCAGCGGATGACATCATCGAACTTCGCGTACGCGAAAGTATTCAACAGCGGGAACTACAGCATTCTAGGTGAAATAAAACTTCTCTAATATTTTGGGACGGCCAGCATGACTTAAGAAAGAAACATTAAACTGAATTTTATTCACGACACTTATGATGATGCCATCACTGAACTTAGTGACCTATGCAGGGAATGTCTCTTCAGCTCTACCCACGCCTGAGCTTTGGTTTCTTATTTGACATTAAATTTCATAATGGAAGGTAATTCACAAACAACAACAGCATCATCAGCAACAACAGCAAATTTCACGCTAGCTCTCTCTGATCATGGGGGCTCGACTATAGCCAGTGGCAATCGTTATGGACATAACCCACTGCGGACGCAAACAAGTTATCTTCTCTTAACGGATGTGTATCAGATGTTTCGAGTTCCACTTTAACCGAGCTAGACGTCTAGAGAGTGTAATATTTAATGTTCGCTATAGCGGGGATTGATAATATCTCTATTATCTTAGCTAGGCCTGTTAACAGACACATCACGCATACCAAAGCACGAGTCCCCGAGCAAAGTGGAGCGAAGTTAATTGACATCATAGGTGGCACTAATTTGTGGGGGAAAGGGGGTTTATACTATTGAGAAAGCAAAAGTTCTGAAGGCGTAAAGGTGGAGCAATGTTACAGGTAGTGCTGCGCTAATGAAACAGTAGGGTTCCCTTGTTTCGTGAGAAGGGGAACTTTGAGAAAAAAAAAGACAACACTGAGCAAGCTTTGGCCACTGCCAGAGGGCCTTTGGAAAAGGGGCTTAGATAGGACAGGATCGTATACGAAGTTATATCCACAGCAATTAGTGCAATTCAATAATATCGTCATTACAGGTTGTTCGATTTTGACAGAATGAGAAAGTTATTCAGAACATGTAGTAGCTTCTAAAAAGAGATGTACGTTGTTTCAAACTCTGATTTTTTTTTTTTGTTTATGATTGACCACCGCTCTCCTTTTCCCTCACCCTCTCTCTCTATCTCTCTCTCTCTCTCTCTCTCTCTCTCTCTTTCTCTCTCTCTCTCTCTCTCTCTCTTTTCCTCTCTTCCTCTCTCTCTTTCTCTCTTCCTCTCTCTCTCGTTATCTCTTCCTATCTCTCTCTCTTTCTCACTCTCTCTCNTCTCTCTCTCTCTCTCTCTCTCTCTCTCTCTCTCTCTCTCTCTCTCTCTCTCCCTCTCTTCCTCTCTCTCTCCCTCTCTTCCTCTCTCTCTTTCTCTCTTCCTCTCTCTCTCGTTCTCTCTTCCTATCTCTCCCTCTTTCTCTCTTTCTCACTCTCTCTCTTCACCCTTGAAAGGCGGCGCCCCCATCCGCTCCCTCCCCCTAATTCTATCATTCTGGTGTGGGGTCTTATGTTGTGGTGTCACTCCTGCCCTTTTCGTTGCCTTCTCAGCCTAAGATGACAGTCATCCTTTAATGCTATCCACTAACGATGCTCTTTGCTGCGCCTGAACGGATGGATGCAGATCAGGCTCCAGTTAATGGCTTCTCTTTTATTTCTTACGCAGGTGTCTAGAAAAGCTGCATTACATTGATAAATCAGTGACATTATTATATGTTATAATTTTAGATCAATAAATATAGATCTATATATATACAGTATATATATTATGTTTTTATAAGGCACATGTATGCGGAAGCAATGTTTAAATGAATCTGAACGTTTGTTGAGATCCAGGTAGGGTAGAGAAGTCCAGAAAAAAAAAAAACTCAAACCGAACAATGTCACCAAGAACAACTACACGTTTATTAATCAGCTTAAGTGCACACAAAAAAGTACAATAAAGCGATCAACATGAAGACAAAAACTCTCCAGAACAACTGACATTTTATAACATAAACGACACAAGCGAACCGGATTACTTTTTTTTTTTGCACTCTAGCGTAATTTTATTTGTAATGTAGGCCTACATAAAAGTTTTCATCTCGATATTCAGAAAACAACATAATCTTTATAGCTCCCCTGTAACGTCTAATTGCATCAGTTTCCCATACTTTAGTCAGTTTCCTTTTTTTTTTTAATTTTCACGATATGGTCAACTGAAAAAAAAAGTCAATTCCATAGGAAGAGCAAAAAAAAAAAAGAAATTGCCTTTCCTTCTGGTTGATTTTTTTTCACTGAGCACCAGGATGGGGTAGGATAAGGTATGCTAGGATAAGTTAGGGTAACGGTCTTTTCATGTCTTCGATATGCTTGCTGGCCATACTAGGTTGGGGTAGGGTATGATAGGCCTGCTAGTTTGGTTTGTTTCTTTTTAGCTTTATGGCGCTACAGCGAGATGACGGCAATATTGCGCCTACAGGTGAAATTTAAATAAGGTACTGATATTAAAATCCAGTGTGACGAACTCAGGGCCATAACTTCCTTGTCCACCCCTTCCCCCTCCCCCTCCCCACGAGACCATCCCTTGGGATTCCCCACCATATATCTCTTCTTTCCTCTTCATTCCAGGTAATATGTAACGGCTGAAATTGAATGAGACGGATCAATTATACCACGTGATCTAGGGATTGCTAGGCTATTTTGATAAATAACGAATAATCATACATGAGCAGAGCATGTAAACAAACCAACGTGTGAGCAAGATTCCTAGGTCACGTGATGGAGCTGAAAATACCTAATTGCTTACATTATTTTTTTACGTCCCCTAATAGCAGATGTGATGTATCATTGCACTTGGTCATGTTTGCGTGATTCTCTTTTCGACATTACTTTCGTTCTTATTCGTCCCCATTTTTTTTTTTTTGTTTTGTTAGCAGCATTCTTCCCTTCTCGTGCATTTTATGCTATCTTCCCGATTTTCTCTGTATTTGTTGCCGATTTTCTCCATTTTTAGATCTGTGTGCCCTTTGGCCCCTTTAATTTCCCCTTGTATTTACTGATCTTTTGATCATTCTTTTATTGCTCAATGGTCCTTGGCCTACAAGAAAATAAACCTTGAAACCTATTCAGAAACCACATTTCTATGGCTTCAAGCGATTTTTGTACCTTTTTTTCCTGGTGGTCCAGGCTTCACACTCCTATTAGCAAATTTGGTTTTATATAACATTAACTTATTTTTACAAAGTTTTAGTGGCAATATTTCTTATGTGCCAAGATGCTTTTCATTTCTGGAAACTTTATAGAACTTTACTGAGTTTATATCTTTGTGCCAAAGGATTCTCCTAAAAAAACTTTCGAATTGTGATCCCAAATGATTCAGCAAGTAGTATATAGTTCACAATCAAGTTACGAGATTCAGATTCAAGAAATTTTATTTAGCTCATGTCGCAACGACAAATGAGCATCCAACAGTGATTACAAAATCATTTATCATTAATCATGAACAACGGCATAAACTTTAAACAATAATAATGGCGGATATAAATATACTTAATGCAACACTCTTCCCATAATGGCACTACATTTTCTGCATTATACAATTATTCAGAAATAAAAGTCACTATTTAAAGTTCTTCATTTTACTGGTTAGGTCTAAAGTGTCGTGTTTACTTATACCGTTCAACTAGTGACTTATTCTCTCAGTTGTTAGCATGTTTACCCTAATTTTTTTCTGTGCCAGCCTACTTAGCTGTGACCCCGAACCTGGTTACCCCCTGCTGGAGCACTTCTCATACTTAATCAGTACTGAAATCAGAATTACACTCATATAATTGTTATTTTACGTTTATACGCATTTCCCTGTACGGAAAGAGGAATTTCCAATATGCTCTGTCTCGAAATACTCCATACACTGTACGGTTAAACGCCATTTATTTGGGGGCAGACACTTTTAAGTTGGTTCAAGCTGTTATATAATTGCCAACTGATACGTGAGAACTGAATCGTCGAAATGTGTGTTAACCAGATCCTTATAAATTCTCTGTCACGATTGTTGTAATTCTCTAATAATCAGTTTTACTCTTCCTCGGATTGAATGAAATTCGAAGCAGAATCTATATTATGTAAATATAAGAAGCCGACAAATAAAACGGATCTTTACAGTAATTCAGCCCATGGTGAATCAGTAGCCAGCCGTCGTCGGAAATCAATCTTTACTTAACATCACACACGCCGCTTCTTATGGACAGCCGCTTTTCAAAAGCCTCCACACCCTTCAGAGTGCGTCGGAGCGCTGTTCGCTTGGGACGACCATGTTTTGTTTCGCCGCCTGATTAGCCCTCCATGTTTTGATTGCGTGACGGGGCGGAAGTTCGTTAGGATTCCTTTCCTTTCTCCAGCACTCAGCGGGTGGCACATTGTCCTCTTGAAGGGTTGTCCTCAAGGGACAGCCGTGATTTATTCGACGTCGCCAAAATACGTCCCGGGCAGCAATGCATGTTATATGTCTACTCGTATAATACTCCTGCAAGCGACGCTGCATTTAGGGCAATACTTGGACATTATATTCCATAAACTCTGTCAGAGAAGTTGTTTCTTCGCTGCACCGAAATCTTAGGCCTACCTGTTCATAATCCTAAGTCTGGCCGTTTCCTAATCTCAAACTCCTAACCATAAACCTTTCTCTAAACCAATCCCTAACCCTAGTTAGTCTTAGCGTTCTCCGTTTAACGTTAAACACCTTTGAAGAGTCTCAGGATTTTGGCACATCGTGTCCAATACGAGTCTGAGAAGGGCTGCAAACCTATGATGTTCACCTTTCATAAACTTGATTGATTCAGATTAGGATTTTGCACGTATTCACAATAGTAATAACTGATACCTTCAGTATCACATAGAGAAAAGTCTGGTACACAGCAAGAAACATTTACTCAAAAGAAGCAACACACTATATGACATTTCTCATGTGTAATGAAAGTTCAAACCAAGATTCTATAAAAAAAAGAACATGAACCGGTTTCTTGAAAAAAAAACAACACAACTAAATAACTGGGAATCGGAAAAGCAACTACTGAACAAAACAAAATAAGAGAGAGAAAAGAAGAGAAAGCACTTAACTAGCGAAATATCTTGCAAGGAGTGAAAACAGACTTCAATTTAATTTCATAATTGAAGTTAGAGCCTTACGCAGCCTGTCTGAGCCACAGTATCAAGCTATATGATTATCTTCCTTTGTTGTCTTACAATTGGCCTGTTACATCTTCATTGAAAATAGCAACGGGGAAAGATGATGAAGCAGAGGAGCAGAATAATCCTTTTTGTTCGTTTCATTCTTCCTTTCCTATTCAGCATTTCTACATTCCTCACACACCTCGCGGCGCTAGCACACCTGACATCATATAAACCATACCCCTCAGGCGCATTCATGGACCATTTTATGTCACAATATTTCCACATCAGTTCCTCAGAACCGCAGCAGTGGCAAATAGAGTGAATTCGAAAGAAAGCATAAAACAGTGTGTTTACATCAGATGAGCGGATAGACTGGACAGGGCCATTTCGCCGGTCGTGCTGGACTATATTGTCCCACTCGTCTCCGATGTGTTTATTTAGTTTCGCATGATTTCGTTGTCCTTTGCTCTGATAAAACCTGAGAATTTTGTTTTGTCTAGAGCCCCTCTGGATTGTTCGTTCTGCGTACGTCCTCTTGTTTGGAACGACGTTCTTAGTGACCTGTTTTGTAAGTTTTGTCCGTCATTTTGGTCAGGTGTAGCAGTGCCCCTCAAGACAAGAGGAATGTTTGAAACATTTACTTGCTAACCCCCTCTCCTCTCCCAACGGAAAACACATCAAAAGCTCAACCGCCTTATAGCTAGTTGGTTGGCTGGCTGGCTGGCTGGCTGGCCGGCTGGATGGATGGATGGATGGATGGATGGATGGGTGGATGGATGGATGGATGGATGGATGGATGATTGACTGGTTACATTAATGAGGAACATCAGGGATGAGTTCACAACTGACTAATCTTTGCTTTCTTAGCCTTTAATGTCTCGGCCATGCATCACATCCACAAACAATGTGAGTATTTGTGTGAAGTATCAAGCCATTTAACGAATTTGCTCTGCAGTGTATAGATCTAACATTCTTTCCTCTTCCCTTCTCATCACTTTTGTCCGCTTCAACAAAAAACCCAAAAAGCCATTTCTGTATACAGCTCGGAGAGGCATGATGGGACGCTTCTTTAATTTTATTTGAATCGCTCGGTTTGCATTGGATACATCACTTTTTTTTTTTTTCAGTTTGTTCACAAGTAAAGCCCTTCATACAGCATATAAACTATGCAGATCGCTAATTTACTGTCCCCCGGAACGTTACTGTAAAGAAATTTATTAAAACAAAACAAAACAAAAGTTACAGCACCGGTTTTTGAAATTTGAAAGCAAATTGATTTGAGTCAAGGCAGTGTCCGCTGCCATTTTGTAGGCGGGGCTCGCTTCCGAACGGCGGTGATTGGATGACGCAGTTTGATGTTCACTCTCCCACAAAGTAGAAATTTTCCTCCGGCAGTTTTGCCAGTAAACCGAATGTTAGAATAATACAGTACATTAACTACATATAACAAAGTAACCTAATTAGCTTACGCTATTAATTTACTTAAGGACTATACGGATCTTCTTGGTCAGTGATACGGAATGTGCCGAGAAGCATTCGGACAATATGTCGCTGCCTATGGCTAGATACCCATTTCATAATACATATACGAGAGGACTGAAGTGAAGAAAAAGCACCACTTGGACAGTCCTTAAACTTATCAGTATCTAGGAACTCTCTCATCATAAGCGTTTCTTCTTTCCCAACTTTGTCCCTAAAGCTACACCAAACACAGGGTGAGTCCTTGAGTAGCACCACGGGACTAATCAGGTAAATGTGCGACGGACACATGTTCATAATAGGAACAGTTCTTTCACAGTTTTATATATCCAGAAACTGCTTTTCTTTTTTTTTTTTAACTTTTGTTTTTTCTTTGCCTTGTTTTGTCTTTCCAATCCATGTTATCTCTTCTCCTGAATCTCCCATTATTCATGCCTTCCCTCCTCGTCAGAGTGAAAGGGCAAAAGCTTTGATGTGGAAAATGGAACAGTACAAACCAAATGCTGATAACAAATGGGTATTACCAAGGTTAAGGATGGAATTGCCCTGATTTTCTTTGATAAACTACACTTCTTTCATCCGGCATAGTTGATGCGAGCCCATTTTGACAGCAGGGGCGGATTCAAATGTAGGGTCTGAAAGGGCTATGGGCTGCCCCAATTCATTCTCTCTCTCTCTCTCTCTCTCTCTCTCTCTCTCTCTCTCTCTCTCTCTCTCTTTCTCCCCTTGCCCTTCTTTTTCTCCTCAATACCACTATTTTTGTTTCCTCTAGCATAGTCTTTCTAACATTTTGGGACTTTGGTGGGCATCATGATCTTTGGTTATCTCATAGATAGGGCAGGTGAACACATCAATGTCTAAAAAGCGATAAATCGGTGCATTCAAAGAAATAATTTACACGTCGATGTTTTGATGAAATATCGATGCCTTTTTTTGTTAATTTTCTAAAAGAATAACATTTTTTTTTTGTATTTTAAGAATGCTTTTTCAATTAGAACCTACGTTTTGGTTTTTTTTTTCGAACATTTTTGATCTAGAAAGTGACGGACCATTAAGCTAATCTGAGTAACATTCGACTAACCCAGCTTCAATGATCATATTCCTTTTCACATAATTATCGTTCAGCGAAACATTAATAGTTTCCTACAAATATCCTTACATTTTCTTCAGCACATCACCAAACTTTAATCGACACTCACATTCATGAATAAAATCATACTCTTTCGGAATATCAGTGAGTAAGTCAGTCGGTTTGTCGGCCAAGCAGTCAGTCAACTGTTCAGTGGTTTTCTATCTGGGCAGTTCCTTCTGAATGCCACATCAGTTCCACAAAGTTCTGAAAAGTTGTAATTTGACAGCAAGGACTTTTGGTTGTTTCTAAATTGGGTTCAACTCCTTCTTAAATATAAACGGAAAATGGTTGCTGTAAAGTCAACGAATTTCAGAAATTTGCATAAATGATGCCGCATTCAGATGGAATTGCCCACCATTCAGTCTTGTTCCCATAATAGAATTAATAAATCAATATGGACAAGAAGACAGTAACAAGCCTGTATGTCTCAAAAAGTTTGTTTGTTTTGGGTTTGTTGGGGTGGTTTTTTTTTGGAAGATTGCGTCTCCCGATTCTTCTTCTCCTTTTTCTTTTTTCCTATTTTACCACCACGATTTCATCATTAGAATGGCGGCATCATTTTTTTAAAATCACATAAACCTGCTAGAAAACTTAACCAGATAGAGGAGGTGGGAGGTGGGAGGGGAGAGGCAGAGGAAGGCAAAAGGAAGCACTCAATACTCTCTATAGTCTCCGGCACACGTCCGGTGCCCACGGGAGCACACAATGAGCTCTTTCAAGGTCTGCTTTTCCAATTTACTTATAATACTACGCAAATATTTATTTTAAAAATTCTTTAACCCCTTTCCTTTAAAGTGTAGGGTTCGCGGCTTCTCCCGTTTCAGTCTATCCCCGGGGGCTACAGGCGCATCCTATCCCGTTTATAAAGAGTTTATAGTCCTCCCTCCCTGGTACAGTTTATTGTCGCCCGCCTTTGCGTCGTGAATGTGTTAGGAAGGGGTTTTTATTTTCTTGAGAAAGTCAAGTTTAAAGGCACAATGCCACTGCTTGTTGTGTCACCACAGGGTTTTAAGTTTCTCCCTTTGAGCGTTCCCTTCCCTTCCTCTGCGGTTGGCCTTCTTCTCCTCTTGAATCCGGACTTGATCTCGGAGAGAGAGAGACTTGGAAGTCGCCCATGTTGTTCAAATCTCTGAAACATTGGTAAAAATATCCAAAGAAGAATGTATACATGTATATGAATCAGTATCATTATCATCATTAACATCATCATCATCATCATCATCATCATCATCATCATCATTATCATCATCATCATCATCATCATCATCATTATCATTAATGTAAAATAGGCGAATATTTTCAAACAACCCGATATTATCAATTAGTAATGAAAAATGGAAAATTTCTATGAGCTAAGATGTGTAGCAGTCTAAAATTATATCATCGCTATTATCATCATCGATAAAGAAATATACACAACGCTGTAAATGATTATCGTTCAAGTCTCTTCACTTATAATTTTGAAATTTCTAAAAAACAGGAAAAAAATTTCGACGGAAGATAAAGCAAAATTTCAAACTTGTGGTTTTTCTTCAGGGCTTCTAAGTTAATGAGATAAAAATCCCAATATTCACCAATGCATGCTCAAGAAGTTCACTAGTTACACAAAACTACGAGAAGGCATAGAAGAGTACGGTGCTAGAGAAAGATAATATAATAATAAACAATTTTTCTTTGACATGGTGCAAGGAAAACAGACGGTAAGAAATGTGAGTGAAATGAAATTACGACCAGTTTGTCATCATCAATGTCATCATCATCATCATCAGCAGCAGCAGCAGCAGCAGCAGCAGCAGCATCCTCATCACTTCCTAGCTATGAACATCTCGTCCTTATTTACGTATAACGTTGTGTTTTCCAAAAATGACGTTTGGGAAAAATTTAAGATTGTACACATTTTTTTTTCAGTAGTATGAAGAGGCCAAAACTCATACAATGTTTAGAACATTAGGTTTTTTCAGTTCGTTCAAACATGTGAATCCC
>JAWQUT010000048.1:1392093-1408808 GCA_033807755.1 Ellobium chinense | reverse complement strand
GGGGGGGAGAAATCTTTCAGTCAATGTTTCAGCTGTTCTTAAGCAAGGGTCAGAACTATTTCACTGCATCTCGTCTGTGCCTCCATAACATTTAGACGGCCACCACCCCTCCGCAAAATCTCAGACTTTTCTCTGACAGTTTTCTTTCGTATCAACTCTGCCAATATTTACTATCCTAAAACGGGAGCGCCGTAGGTGGAGGGAGAAGGAGGGGTAAATTTACGGCCTTGCATGACCCCATTCCCACCCCACCCTCCACCCCTTAAAAGAAAATAGGAATGTCCGCTTTTAATTGGGAGAAAACGCAGAGCAAAGTGAGAGTCTCTTTAGATCATTGTGAGAGAGGAGAAAGCTAATTCAGGAAACTTTTCAGTATTTCATTTCCGCTATCGCTCGATACCATTCATTTATTCATCCATTCATTCATTCACACACACACACACACACACACACACACACACACACACACACACACACATAAACATATACACACATGTTCACAAAAAGACGATACCGGCTTCACTGCATGCTGGGAAATAATCTGAACATTTTTCTAGTAACAAATTATATTATTTACTGAAGCGCCTTAAGAGGATTTGGGATAGGGATTTAAGATACCAGAAAGAGAAATGCATTCATAAAAGTTGCCAGGATTCTTAAGATCTCATCGCCCTTATTTTGGATGTCTCCTTGGATGTCTCGTGTTTAAAAAAAAAAAAAAANGTTTAAAAAAAAAAAAAAAAGTTGGCCAAGGTCACCATTATGTTTTGGTCAGTTTATAGAGTGCGACTACACAATTTTGACTTTACGGGATATTCGACTTTATATATATATATATATATATATACATATGTAATTGTGAAATACATGTCGGTTCATTTCTTTGTTATCGTGAATTTTTCTACATGTTTTATCTATGCTATTCTTACCCCAAACCCTAGTTTGAACATGAGCTGGAGAGAAAGACTGGCCTTCTTCGCCCTGAATGCTAAACTTGCCTGGCAGCTCCGCTCTTCCAAACATGATGATGAGAAACTTGGATTTGCTAAATATCCATCTCAGGTAAGATGTACTGTTAACTTCCAATAATGTTTCGACTGTCAAATGTCTATGAGTTATGGATCATTAAAGTTAGACTGTAATGGTTCAGTCTACGAAAATTGGAGTTCGATGACTTTAATTTGGACTACTATGTTGTTAATCTTTTCACGATCGATCTGTTCAATTTTCTCGAAGTTTTAATGATGTCCTTGCTTTTTCTTGGACGTTATGGAAATCATTTTTCTTCGCTCATCTGCGCGCATCACTTAGTTTCCTTAAATAAACCCTATAATTTTACTTTGCTGAAATTCAGTTTTATCATTGGCCCATCATGATTTACAGTACACAAAGAGATGGTGTGTCAATTTAGTGAAGACTTGCCCAGGGCGCGTGTATGATAAATCAGAATGAAATGGGCATGCAACATTTCGCCGCCCGGAAATAATACTATCGTAGTCCGTTAAGTCTTTTCTTGACAGTATCAATCTGGGACGGCGATTTGGTTGGTATAGGAGGCTTTCTTAGGAAATTATGGATAACCCTGTTAACTGCACATTTATCAGAGTTCTCCAATTTATTGAAGTGTCACTATATCGTCAAATAAGCTACTGATCCGATGCAAACGTGGTATCACAAAGCAGAACAGATGGTGATATCAATTTATTTGTTACATTTGACCTTGATTGTTACTTAAAATTGCACGTTTCGGATGAAGATTCGAAATTATGGATCAGCAAAGCAAACTGATTAAATATATATAGAAGCCAGTATCTCGGGATTTGTAACCCGTTTCCTGGCATGGCCACGTTGTTGATTCTTCCAGACAACATTTGATTCCACTCTCTCTCAGCTTACAAGCTGCTGTATAAGTACGTGGTTCTTTGCGGCGAAAAAAATTGTTCTTAAAAGTAAGTATTGGAGTCCAGGAAAATACATGTGAAGGAAGAAAGTACACGAATTTAAAAACACATTGATTGAATTACCCTGAATTTGTCTGTCTGTCTGTCTGTCTGTCTGTCTGTCTGCCTGCCTGCCTGCCTGCCTGCCTGCCTGCCTGCCTGCCTGTCTGTCTGTCTGTCTGTCTGTCTGTCTGTCTGTCTGTCTGTCTGTCTGTCTATCCTTTCTCTCTCTGTTTTTGTCTCCCCCCTCTCTCTCTCTCTCTCTTTGTGTGTGTGTCTCTCTCTCTTTTCCCTCTCCACCCCCCNCCCCACCCCCCACCCTCCATGAAAATGCTCACTGCATGGCATGGCTGAGACTACTTTCGCTTTACGTTTACTTTAAATGTATTTTTCAACTCACATTAAGGACCATGGTTTCGAATCACATGCTATGAAAAATGGAACCTTTTCGCAACGAACTCCCGACGGCACGGTGGACGAAGGCTGTAACAAACCGCCGAGTGAAAACGGATGGAACCGACTGCAAGACGACATCGTCCTCGAAGAGGCGGAAATTGGCGGAGATCCCCGAGACAAGATCACGGAATGGCAGGCAGGTTGGAATGTCACAAACGCTATTCAGGTGAGTCCTTAAGCTTACACAGTAGAGCACACTTAATACGGACACTTTTAGTACGTAAACATAAATATTAAGTACAGTATGTTTATTTCCGATTTTTCTCCTCTGTGGATTCGTGTATGGTTGATACGTATTTCTGTTCATAACTACACTTTTGGTCGGTCCAAGGTGTACGCATTATCTGTGCTCCATTGTACTTAATGTGTTATCTTGTTGTTTCGATTAAGTCTGGTTCGTTGTTGCTCATTTAATGAACAGACGTTCACCAGTCCATCCCCAAAACGTTATTTTTTACCCCATATTGCCGCTTTGATTTCCTGCAAGAGCTGGTATATTTGTTATCATTTTTTAAAAGACAGTTCTGGCTGCTGCTGCACCTATTTTTGATTTAGGTAAAGTAGCAACTGCGGCTGAAACTTGCAAATGATATTTCAAGAGCAGCTGGCCCTTATGACCTCGAATCAAACGTATTCAACGAAAAATAATAATAAAAACTCAAGATACCACCTTTTATGTAAAATGAACGGTAGTTGCCATAATACTGCAAGTTCAGAAATTCCCTTGGGTGTGTATGTTTCTGTATGTGTGGGTGAGTGTACGCTATGAGAAAATATGAAGCTGGCCTGAAAGAAAATAAAATGAATCGTGCCAAAAGAGACTTTAAGAAGACTAGGATCAGACGGCTCCAACCACGCACCGCCCCCATCAACAACGATGCAAAAACATTAATATGAAGAAAAACACTATCATCAATGTCTCAGCTCTCAGCACAGCGCCCTTTAAGCAATCACCTCTGAGCCTCACATTTGTCCCCAGATTCGTTAAAAATTTGAGCTGTTCTGTAATCGATTGCTTCATCACAATTTTTACTAAATCCCTTGCTCTCCGCTCGCTCTCGTGATTACCGCCAGTGGCATCGATTCGCCATCCCCCCTCCTATTTTGGGAATTAGCGACTAAGGACCGCAAGAAAATCGAATAGTAATCACACATTCTGTTTGTCCTGTTCCCCACATCCTCACACCGATCACTTGTAGCCCTTTGAGACCTTGAAGGATCTGGGAGGATTCTTGATGACAAGGTACGCCCTCGGTAATCGATACCATTGAAATTCAACCACCACTCATGTGTGGTTGGAGTCTCTAAAGAGAAGTATAAAGCGGGTACTGGAGTAGGGTCGGGGCGTGCAAAACAACATTTAAAGATTTGGACCAACGGGGAGGGAAGATTTATTACTGGGAAGATGCTGGAATTCTATTTGTAATAGTCTACTGGTTTTCAGTCTTTCTCAAATTTCTAATTCTTGTAGTTAGGCCTACAAGCTGTTTCTATGTGACCGTCTCTAACATTTAATGGGGAAACACGTTTCTAGCTCTTCCCATCTTTAACACTTTCATTGAATATTTTACATTACTGGGACTCAGTATGCACTTTCTCTCACGGATTAATTCGTCTCTTTTTCTTTTTACTTTAGTTCTTGCTTTTTATTGGAAGTGAACAGAGCGTTATTTTCTCTCTCTCCCTTCTCTTTCTTTCTCTCTCTCCCTCCCTCTCACTCTCTTTCTACCTCTCTCTCTCATTCTGCCATAGTTCAATTTCCTTCTGTCTACACAGCATAATATACTCCGTTTCCTATATTCATATTTTTTATAATGGAAAACTCTTTTCCAACTATTAATTTTATTCCATATTTGAAAGTAATATCACAGTTTGCTTATCATTTCTGTCCCATAGATGAAACTTCAAAATACAGCAAAACTTTATAGTGTACTAAATATCGAGGTCCTTCCGAGTAATGAAGTGATAGAATGTTAAGGAATCCTTGCATGTCAAATTCATGCTTAATAACAAGATATACTTATCAAGGTTCCGCTGTCTTATGGAGTATGCCAAACTTCCGGAAAGCTTTTGACCTGTGAGGTATGAAGTCCAGACATCTTAGTGGATTTTTCCAGGATCGAGCTGGATTGTCCCAATAAACTGATTTCTACTTTTTTAAGACGTGACGATATAATATCATGTCGTGATTCTTCTCTTAAATGCATCTGTCCACATTCATTGAAATTCCCTTTGATCCTATTCTGTTTACTAATCAATACTCGCAGGACGTAAGCCTACCAATCCACGTCCATCTGAAGATCTCGGCTGGGGTTAAGAGTATCCTTTAAGTTTCTTACTTGTCTGAAATGTATGGAGGAGACTGGGTCAGTGTTTGGTTGAAAAATATTCTTTATGGCTGGGTCACCACAACCTGATTAGCCTTCACGAGACTAAAGAGGTGGATCCCTTTCAGAGTTGCCAGATTTTTTTTTATCTAGAGCCAAATTGCATACAAAAAAAAAGCCAAAAAAAAATGTCTGTAAAGGGCATACTGGGGTCACGATTTGATATGAAACGAGAAATTTACAGCGAACTGTTTATATATTGGATGTATGTTGGTATTCGGATTATAATAAACCATTCTACAGACATTAGAGCAACATAATACAAAATAATTGCAAAAGCGGAAACAGAGATCTTCAGGGATTTGGCTCCGAAAGAGTTAAGTCTAGCAACCCTAGGTCAGTTCTGTCTACTCAGGACCGTATCTACCGACTCTTGTCAGGACCATATCTCCCGACTGTAGCCTCGGCGTGAATGGGAGAAATAAGACCATAAAACCCTGTTCCCTGCTCCCCCAGGCCTCCTTGTCAATTCATCAAGCCTAGATTATGTAACCACTGTTAAAGTCAAGCTAAAATGACATTACAGTTTTGAAGTGGGAGGGGATGGGAAGGGATATAGCCTACCCTCAAGGATGATGATTTTAGGCCAGTTGTCTGAAACTAGATTTCACCCGTGTCTCTTAGATATTTATATGGTTGATCCTTCCGAAGTATTTCTCTGCGGAAATTCTGTCTTGATGCAAAATTCTTAAGAATTGGTAATACCTTTTGATGTAAAATGAAGTGACTTTATATCTAAACAGGAAATGCAAAAAAAAAGACAAGAACCTCTGTTGGATCATTCCTAAAGGTATCTAGGAGACTTCAGTTTAATGTGGCATCAAACAACGAGTGATATCTCAGATGGCAATTAGCCTTGAATCATCACCTTTAAGAGATAAAAAATGCACCACGCAGCACTTTAATGTGCAATTTTGTCTAGAAACCCTGTGTACTCATGGTGATAAATGCACACCACGTTAGATATTATGCATTACAGCCTCAGGAGAAGGGTAGTGCCTGCTAGTTTATGAAACATACTATTCACGGCATTGGATACTGGATTCTACATCGATAGCGTGAGCCACGACAATCCTTTTCCCCATATCCACCAAACAGTTCAGGCACCCCCACCCCCCTCCAAATTCCTTCAGTTATTGCAAAGGCATTGATTGCAAGCATTTGCCAACTTTACCAATATCTCATTGGAAGCACCTAAACTGAAAATCTTCTTTCCTGCCCAACCTTATTCGGGCCCTAGTTTACTAGAGAAGGGCGATATCCAGGAACTTTCTTCCCTAGTACTTGTTTCAGGGTTACAGGCAGGGATAAGGATAAGGATAAGGTTAAAGAAGAGAAAGCACAATTGGGGCCGTCCTTTGACATTATCATAATCTAGAAATCTCTGTGTGCTTTTTCTTTCCTAATCCTTCCCCGACCCCAAATCAAGCACTGTGTGGAAAAGTCCATGGATATTGTCAAAACTAATCCACCTGAGATGGTAGTAACAGATTTTTTGGGCGTTCCACTCTGGGGGTTTTTTTCCCTCTGAAATTGGTTCCAAGAGAAATAAATTTCTCGAATCGTAATAAGGCTGTCCACATTGGTCCTGACAACAACGCTGTAGAATTCTGTGGCAATGATCCTAAAACGACCGTGCGTTCACACATTCAGCTCTTCCTAAACCCAGTGCAAAACAATAAGTATCTCCTTGTAGACCTAGCAAACCTATTTGCACGGAGCCCTACAGGGAATAAAACTGTTTTGTCCTGATATTATGAGCTTTGCCAGAGAAAAAGCCACCGTATAGAAATAGACTTCGTCAGTTCAGAAAGTTCAAAGGGAAAACAATTTTTTATTCCAGTTTTGTAGGACTTTGACCTTCTGAAAAGAATCAAACAGCGGACTGGTGTTAAAAGACTATGTGTTTTTGTCAATAATAACAGCGTGCAGTTCATAGCTTTATGAATTTCGACTCAGTTTCGGAAAGCTATTAGCCGATTAAGATCCATGATCTTACTTGAATTTTTCCAACATTAAGTGTGCAAGTTAAACTCACGTTTATACTTTATTTTGTAGACCACGAACGAAGAAGATAACAAAATACAGTATGTTCTAGAAGTAATTAGTCATTATTGTAAATTTTAAAATTTCCTACCCGCCTGATCAAAAGAAAAAAAAATAAACTGTTGTTCCTTTGCTAAATGGAATTGCTGGACATTTTGTGAAGTGATACCTTATTGTTCAATCAGAACCCCCTTTTTTTTTCTTTTCAGCAAGAGTCAATTTCTTAAATACGAGTACATACGCGTAGAGCCTATACATTAACGTCAGTTTGATTTTATATTGTCCGAGATGCCAAGAAAGAAAACTAATAGTAAAGAACGCGAAGAGCTCTGGTGGACCTCCACAGTCACTTTTTTCCAACCTGTTTCAGAAGTAGCGGCTAACAGTAACTAATTCTACCTAGTTTTGTAGATTTACGCTTCTGTGAAGGTCTTCTGATTAAGCCTTTGGACGCGCAGGACAGTCTGACAATAGTAACAAGCACACCCTCTTGATGGCGCAGTCTTCATTTTGTGCAAGAAAATTAACGAACTAGGACGTGTTAAGCTATACAAAATAACAAAGCAATGCTACGGATGTTTCGGCAGATGTGTCTTCCTTAGCAACAACAATAAAGACTAGAACAGACAAACAAGTTATCAAACACACAATAGACACAACAAACATGCATTTAAATATATTTTTTTAAAATTAATACAGATCGATTGGAGTGGGGCAAAAATACTACCACCCCCTAACCAGGACAGTAGCCATTTTGTACAAGTATGATGTGATGTTCTTTGCAGGGCATGTTCATCGTCAGTTTCCCTTATACAGTGCTACAAGGTGGATACTGGGCCGTGGTGGCAATGGTGGCAGTGGCTTACATTTGCTGCCACACTGGCAACATCTTGGTGGACTGCCTTTACGATCTTGATCCCATGGGATACAAGATTCGGGTCAGATCCAGTTACGTCGACATAGCAGCGGCCGTGTGGGGAGCTCGATACGGTGCACGGATTGTCCACTGCGCACAGGTCAGGCTATTGTCTTGTCCAGAGGCTTTGTTCAAGGATACCCAAAATCTTTAACTGAAATTAATCGAAAGGATCGAAAGTGATTTTGTACAAGAAAAAAAACGCAGGTACATCCATGCGAATTGGGATTTTAAAATATGATGTTGAAAGCCTAAACTCTCTGTTCTCTGGTGGGGTTAGCAGTATTCTAGTAGTCGTGATTGTAGAATATGATGTAATTCAAGATGAAAACCAGTACCATATTACTCCCGATCTCCTTATTGCATAGACTAGTGGTATCAACTGGCACTGAAAGAATCGAAAGGATCGAAAGTGATTTTGATTTTATTCTGATCTTTTGTTCATATCACCACCATATCACCACAACCCTCCCCCACTATTATCACCATCATTACTTCAATGGCGGCTCATCATTATGAGCAACTCGTGCAGAACCAAATAGAATTTCTCTGAGAAAATAAAGAAACTGGGCGAAGAGAGCAAAGGGGGAGGGGAGAGTCAGATGTTCAGATAATTTCAAAAATTAGGGAGAAAGTAAGAAATCAGACCGAAAGCCAACGTTGGAGAACGGGTGGAGATTTAACAGAGAAAGAAAACTGGGTGTGAGAGCTTACTTATCTTTAGGCGCAAGATAGGCCTGCCCCTGTCTCACTATTTGCTATAGCATCCTATGACAGGCTGACAGAACTCCGTAACCAGTAACAATGTTTTGTTTTTCTTTCATCCACCTGTCACAGTTAATCGAACTGCTGATGACGTGTATACTTTACGTCCTGCTTTGCGGCGACCTCATCCAGGGGAGTTTCCCCAACACGCCTTTGTCTCTTACCTCCTGGATCCTGGTGTGCACGACGCCCCTGCTGGCATGCGCGTTTCTCACCTCCCTCCGTCGTGTCAGCACGCTCAGTATGTGGTGTACTGTTGCTCACATGCTAATTAATGCCATCATTCTTATATACTGCTTTACAAAGGTAAGAACAGATTTAAGTGCTCACACATTAACGACAGGATTTCTCACCACCGTAAGGATTACATTAATTCATCGGTGCACCCTTAGTGGCCTTCAACGTGCAGAGTTAATGTAACTCTTACGAATGATAAAAGATCCTATCGTTAATGCCCACGTTTTCACCATGGTGTTGGCTTAAACGATAGCGTGTGAGTTAGAAATTAGTACAAGAAAACACGCAGGTACATCCATGCGAACTGGGATTTTAAAATACGATGGTGAAAGCCTAATCTTTCTATTTTCTGGTGGGGTTAGCAGTATTCTAGTTGTCGTGTTTGTAGAATATGATGTAGTTCATGATGAAAACCAGTGCCATATTACTTCCGATCTCCTCATTGAATAAGCTGGTGCTATCAAATGGCACTGAAAGAATCGAAAGGATCGAAAGTGATTTTGATTTTATTGTGATCCTCAGTCCTAAGCTGATAGTTTCCTCAGTCTGGTAGTTTTACAAGATATCGAAACACCAGAGGGACCTCGAGTGTCGAAAGGTATCGAAGGTATCGAAAGTAATTTCGATCCCATTCTGATCCTCAGAATTAGTCCAGCTACCGGTCACCTCATTGCAAAGTTAATCAGCTGTATTAAAAGGTATTGAAAATATTGCAAGTATCGGAAGTATCAAAAGTGTCAAAGAATATGAAGTATCTACAATATCGAAGTTACCGGAAGTGTCGATATGCCCACCTGGTACTAAGCGTCAGAACTGATACTTGAAGCTCAAAGCCTGAATATCGCGATACTTAAAGGAAAGCTACATCGTTCTGCAGACCATATTAAATCAAACGATACCCTATTATTCCAATAAAACAGTCCTTCAAGCATCTGTCATAATGATATAACGTCTCTGCCGGACCCAGACAACCCACAGGGTTACATTATCCAAAGTCCAAATTGTTACACCCACTGCGGGCGTAGCAGCCATAAGCGTTCGTCAAATACGTTCTAGCGACAGGACCACGCTGTCTAGCCAGTGCTCTGCGGACGGGTGATAACATGTTGGTATGAATGTTTGAATTCTTCTGTGAACAGTAGATATGTCAAACAAAATCATGTTGAGGCAATAAAAATGCAGAATACTTTATCTGGCTTACATTATCAAACTTTACGTTTGAGTTTGGATGACCAGAACCTTAATTAAAAGCTGAATAATACATTGTCAGGTAGAGGCATCTGTAGCTGCCGGAACATAAGTGACGTCATCGTTTTTGCCATAAGCCACTGCTGATCGGGGAATGGGAATAATTCTGGACACAAGGGCCAAAGCCGGTAACTCTAGCTCTCCTAACTGCGTCATGTTACATAGGCGTACGATAAGAGAACGATGCTCTTTCTTCGCAAAATTGACCCGGTGAGTACCATAGATAATTTTCAGAGCGAAAAAGTATTGGAAAACGGAAAATTGTTTTTGATGTGCGTGTCTTCCTTTAAGAGTCCGGGTGTTGGTTCATAACTAATCATGCATCACTTACCGCGATCTCTTCCCAGGCGGATCAGTGGAAATGGAATGAGGTCCAGGTGCGAATAGACATCTGGACTTTCCCCATCTCCTTGGGGATCATCGTGTTCTCTTACACCTCGCAGATCTTCCTACCCTCGCTGGAGGGAAAGCTCAGGGACCGCTCCAGGTTCCGGTGCATGATGACCTGGACGCATTTAGCCGCCGCTGTGTTCAAAGCGTTATTTAGGTACGTTGTTGATGTTGTCTGTGGTTGGTTGCATTCTTCAGTCTTCTACAACAACATTTGTGAGGGGTATAAATCAACTGATCACTTTTGTATTTTTAGTATTTAACTCAAATGCATTGGCTCAATGCCGAAAGTAGTAGTTGTGTGTTGATTGTTTTTCCTGTCCCCCTACAAGCGTTAGGTCATTAGTCGAAAGGGTCTGAAAAGTGGACATAGTTGTTTGGCTGCTGTTCCGTATTTAAAAGCTGCTATGAACAACTCAGCAGTCGTACAATGATGACACTATTGGCCAGTGATCCTCTTCTTTTAAGGTGGTAGTAATGTACACTGTTATTGCTGGTGTTCGTTGTTATTGTTATCAGCATTGTAAATAGTGAATTACAAAAAGCCAGATGGGCTTTGCAGCACAAGAATACCATCTACATCTCATAAGTCAGCTAATGTCAACATTTAAACTGATACAGCAACGTTTTGCTTTTGACCTAACTTTCAAGCTAGCTTCATCCCATTCTAGCGTATAATTACAGTCGCGTTTATGATGTGATATCTCCTCGTATCTTCAACAGTTACGTTGGATTTCTGACCTGGGGATTCAACACCCTGGAGGTGGTGACCAACAACTTGCCGTCCACCAGCTTAAAACTCATCGTCAACCTCATCCTGGTGTGCAAGGCCATGCTGTCCTATCCTCTGCCCTACTTCGCCTCTGTGGAGCTTCTGGAGACAGCCTTCTTCAAGGGCAAACCCAAGACCTGCTTCCCTCCCTGTCTGGACGAGACTCGTCACCTCAAATGGTGGGGGCTCAGTCTGAGGCTATGTCTGGTGTTGTTTACCTGCGCCATGGCCATCAGTGTCCCTCACTTCGCCCTGCTCATGGGACTTATCGGCAGCTTCACAGGAACCATGCTGTCCTTTGTCTGGCCATGCTACTTTCATCTGCGCCTGCGCTGGTATCTTATGTCACGAGCTACGCGCATCCTCGATATCGTCATCATCCTACTTGGGTTCATGTGTGGAGGTATTGGAATATATTACTCTGGGCATGCGCTTTCCAGGGCATTTAGGGGACTTCCGCCGGAACCCACGCATACGTTAAAGTTGCCCATTCATGACTGACATAGACCTGATGTTATTATTCTTAGAATACAAGAAAACTGTATGACTGTTTATGCTTTGGAAGAGTGATTTGATGGCGAATGTGAACAATGGGCGAATCTTGGTTGCTTGGCTGGTCCGTGGTTGGTTGGTTGGTTGGTTGGTTGGTTGGTTGGTTGGTTGGTTGGTTGGTTGGTTGGCTGGTTGCTTAGTTGGTTGCTTGCTTGGTTGGTTGCTTGGCTGGTTGCTTGGTTAGCTGGCTGACTGGTTGGTTGGTTGGTTGTTTGGTGTGCTTGGTTGCTTGGTTGCGTGCGTGGATGTCAAGTGCGATGTTGAGTGGGTGGCGAGTGCATACATGGATGATACATGCTTGACTGTTCGAATGATTGAGGAATTATTTGCGTGCCAGTTTGCTTTCTTCTCAAGCTGCTTTGTTTACTTTAGTTGCTCAGCTGCTTGGTTGCTTGCTAGTTAGCTATCTGCATAAGGGTGATAGAAAGGATGGGTCGTAGGTAATTCCATGAATTTTTAATATTTTTTTCTTGATTCATGTTACGATTTTTTCAATCAATGCTCGGATGCTTAAACAGCATATGGATTGGTTTCTAATTACATTTTCTCAGTTTCATCAGACATTAAGAGTGTGAAATTGGCAACTGGAATCTTACAAGCTCAGCATAAGTCTGATTGTAAATATGTTCAATCTGTTTTCATGTGATGTAATGTATGATTGATCCACATAACTCTGGGATCTGGCCTCGCTTTTTATTATCTATGTAAATTAATTGTAGGCCTGTAGAAAGAAATGCGTGCGCATGTGCTTTACGGCATATTGTAAGCTTTCAATAAACCTGGCTGTTCGAAATGTCATCGAGGTTCGGATATATACATGTATATGTATGCATACCATGTCTCAGTGATATACACAAACTATCATAATTCTACTCTATGATATGGTGAGCAAAAAGTGGTCTGGTATAATATACCAGGGCATGCAGTAATGACAGACAGCAACGGGGAACTACCAAAAAAAGATTAATAATTTTTATAAAGAAAGTAGGCATATCACCGCAACTGCTGAGGTCTGATAGGGAAGGGGGCGNGGGGGGGGGGGGGAGAGCCTTTAGACCTGATCCATTCCTGGGGGAGTTATACAAGTATTAACAATCAAGGCTGTATCACGTGACTTTTCCCATTCTCGTGAAAGGTCGTTTTGTGTTGGGCAAGAAAGATGGTGAAGGTTCATCATGGCTCAAAAAGTACCTGTGGGACAATAGTATAAACATTTGTTTATGCGAAGCGCCAATTACCACTGTTCAAACTCTCTCTCTCTCTCTCTCTCTCTCTCTCTCTCTCTCTCTCTCTCGCTCTCTCTTTTTGTCTGTTTCTTCCTTTCACTCCATCTCTTGCCCTACATAAAATGGCGTCTTAATGAGCGCAGTTGGCGTTACAAGCGAATAAGTTTACAAGGGTGTCAGTGTTGTTATAATAATAATAATATCTCCGTGCTCTGACTTAAAGAGTGACTGAGTGGAAAGACGTGAGGTGAGCAGAGCCAGGCATTTGGTTCTATCATCGTCCTGATGGATCACGCAGTTAACAGCTCAATCTTTCAGTCTTTCATCGTCGTGAAGAGGGTTGTAATTATAAAATGCCTATCGTTCAGTCAGTTTCCTAACCGCATATCAGAGGGTAACACCCTTCTCCCTCCCTTCCTTCCTTCCTTCCATCTCTCCATCCTGATTCAGCTCCTGCCACGCTGGTCAAGAATGTTTTCTCGCTTATATTCCTGTTTCATTTCCTTCTGTATTTTCCCAATTGGGAAATGAGTCAGGGGCACGAGTAAACACTAGGCTTACACGTAGAAGTTACTGAACAATATTTACTGTTTAACGGAGATTTAACCTTTAAATTGCTGTGAGGTTAGCGCTCTTATGGTGCAGTGGTAGCACGTTTAGTCTTACAAGATGAGAGGTTCTGAGTTAGATCCTTAGTCTCGGCAAGAAGTTTTCCAGTATTCGTTTTTTTTCGGCGTTTCTTTTCAAAATTGTTTAGTCACAGTAATTTGATAAAAATCCCTAGGGACACATTTCTCAAGATAATGTCAAACAGCTAAGAAAAATTATCAGATTGTGCTCATATTACTCCCCCTAAATAAAGAATAGAGTAGAGATGAATATATACATACCATTCGCTGCTCACACTAAACATAATTTAGTCTTTCGGCTTTGTGAAGCCTAACTCATCTGCGGCTCCTAAAAGATAACTGCGGTGATGCAATGGATTTGAGCTATCATCTTCGTGTATATCATGTATTAACAACAATATTGGATTTCAGTCACCTTGGATTTAAGCTAGTGAATCATTGATTCCATATTTATGATACAAATAGAGTGACTGCAGATAAGTACTATGACTATGACTATGACTTATCCTAATTTACTGAACTGCTGAACGAAGTGTTGAATCTGTGAGCCAATTTTTTTTTTTTTAGTCAAGTATTATGAAATGGAGTTTTACGTCCTTTTCTTTCTGCTCGCCAAGTACAATATGAATAGCGCGAGAGACACAGGGAGAAGGAAGTGTGGTACTACCTTAATTTTTCATGTTTATAGCCCACCATTTTGTCACGTTTTACTAACTCGTTCATCATATACGGAGTCTATAGTGTGTGTGTGTGTGTGTGTTTGTGTGTGTGTGTGTGTGTGTTGTTGTTGTTGTTGTTGTTATTGTTGTTGTTGTTGTTGTTGTTGTTGTTGTTGTTGTTGTTGTTGTTGTTGTTGTTGTTGTTTCTTTCACGAGAGGGGGGGGGTCTCATTTTCGCGAAAAGCGGGAAATGACTTTTCGCGAGGATATAATTATCGCGGGCCCTGCATGACGGTTTCCTCATATGGATATGAGGGCATACTGAAAGTTCATTGAAATGACATTACAGGACTGCGGGGTAAAATATCTTTGGCAGTTCTTCTTCGTTTTTATATCGGGAAACTTACTATAATCAATCATATCCAAATAACGAGGGGTTGTAACTACACATAATAGTGTGGCGAGAGGAAATATAAAAGAAGTCTCAGTTTCGTTGTCAAACAAAACGACCTTTTACTCAGCTAAGACACAGAGCACACACCGGGCGGAAGTCCCCAAAACCCAGCGTCAAACCAACCGATCTGCGGTGCAGTGTCAGTGCGTTCACCAACCTGGTGCGAAATAATGTGCAGGTTCGGTGTGCAGGGATGCGTGACTGCCACAATAGCATTTGTGTTTCCCTTTAGGGTTACTGCCTCCTATAGATTTTTTAAAAATTAGTAATAAGCCTTTGGAAAATTTTTAACAAAGACCTTTTTGGCGAGAAATAACTTTCGCGAGTGAAGCTCAACTTGCAAAATTCACGAAAATTAGATCCTGGCGCAACAAAGCAAAACAAAAACAAAAGTCATACAGTAATATAAATTTTGCTCTCTTGATATCGAGCATTGCCGGTATTTGAACTACATGTCTGAAAAGGTATCGATTCTTGTGTAACTAAAAACAAGTGATCCAAATCCAAAGTGAATTTTGATAAGGTGGCACCATGCAGTGCACCCTTACAGTGGTATCCAGCACACCTTGTGAGTGTGACAAACAATTCTGTGAAAGAGTCTCTAAGCTACTGTTGAGAAATGGCTTGATAGTTGTACAGCCTCAGGCGACGGTGACAAAATAATTATTACCAGTTTGCCTGAGGTTAAGAATAGAGCATTGTACCAGTACAGGGTGACATGTCAAAGATTTCGCCACAGGAGCAATGTCACATTCCCTTTAGTTAAACTCATCAAAACGGGGATTCTTATGTCAGTTCAGTATCTGAACACAGGTCATTAGACATTAGGAAATGAGGGACAACAAGATTATTGCAACTTCTCTACCTGAGGGAATGAAAAAGAATGTTTTTAGCCATGGCCAAACTACATATAATATATTGCCTCTTGATTCAAATACGTGTTGCCAGGAAGGTGGGCAAAAATGGCAGATGCATATCCCGTATCGCACAAGAATTATCACATTAAGGGGAAAATGTGTAACTATACAAAATTGATAGCTATACAAAGATTCGTTAGATTTTCAAGGGTGTGACGACTGGACATAATAACTACACTGCTCAGGGGCCATAATATGTACAACGCTATCCAACTTTACGCGCTGGCGGTAACTAAGTGGAAACCCCCAAAACATCAACGTAGTTTCACGTAGTTACCGACAATAACCTTAAAGTTAAAGAGCATTGTGCAACCTAGAGAATGAAGGCACGCGACAGAGCATTCATTAATTAATATAGATTGATAGTTAAAACCCCCTACAGAGATTGTCTTATTCGGACTGGGAAGAGAAGGGGTTGCGGGAAGATTATTTTTATACAGCCGTGGGCGTCTAAACTATGGGGCCCTGGTCAAGGCTTACGTGGTTTGTTGTCATCGATCGATATCATATAGAGCGCGCTGGCACTTATAATATAAGAATAGGCAATAATCACCAAGTACCTATTATCATCCCTTTCCTGGTTATTTCTCTCTCTCTCTCTCTCTCGTTCTCTCTCTTTCTCTGTTTCTCTTTGTCTTAGTTCCTCTCTCTCTCTCTCTCTCTCTGTTTCTCTTTCTCTCTGTGTTTCTCACTTTCTGTGTGTTTGTCTCTCTCCTCACTCACTCTCTCTCTCTCTCCCTCTCCCTCTATCTCTCTCTCTCTCTCACACACACACACACACACACACACACACACACACACACACAAACACACACACACGCACACAACATGTACATCCTCTTCTTGCTCTGTCACAAAGTATACTCATGTTAAGGGTTATAATATAGAGTTTGCCCTTCAACGATGGGATCTGCCATCATCGTAAGAAGTTCATTTATTGTGCATTGGTGCTGAATGCATCTTTAGTAGTGTTCCACATGCAGAGTTAATGTAATTCTTTCGATGGTAAGAGATCCCATCGTTTAGGCGCACTTTCTCAAATAACTGAAGCAGCCTAATAAAGCCACAAATTTTAATGTCACAAACTTCTCTAAGTGTAATCTCTTTACTAGCACTAAAAT
>JAWQUT010000048.1:1380112-1392070 GCA_033807755.1 Ellobium chinense | reverse complement strand
CCCCACGAGCGTTCCGATATGCCGGAGGGTGCCTCTGACCATGCCCCTATCCAGCAAGGTTGATTATGCCCTTGTCAAAGTGTCAACATTTCTTTGTCAATACCCTCATCATCACCTGGCCAGCGAGAGTTTGAATGGTCCAGCGAAGTCAATCGCTTTGTCCAGCTGCTGTGCTTCAATACTATGCAATAAGCTGACACGTGTTGCTGCGCTCCGAGACACGATTACTGGCTGCAGATGAAGCGGAGATTTCACAGGCCGAGACTTTGTTAGTGGACACGGACTACAGTGGAGGAAAAGAGGTCAGTTTTTATCCCATTCTTTCTTTAATGCGATTCGGTATAAATTCGTGAAGAAAGAGACACAGATTCATGACTTATGGGCTGAGGTTGTGCCTGTTTCGTGATGCTTCTGATAAAGAGGACTTCCATCTTGATAAAGTGTTGTAGTTAATGATATACTGTGTGGGAAGTGATTGTTATCAATATTTTTATTTTCGATATTTGGCTTCAAATCTATCAACAAAGAAACTTGAAATTTGTCCTGATAGTATAGTTTCCGGAGGAAGAAACGAGGTAGGCTATGTTATTTGTATAAGACTTTCTCTCTCTCTCTCTCTCTCTCTCTCTCTCTCTCTCTCTCTTTCGGACTTACATCTTGATAATGTATTGTGGTTAGGCTAATAATAATATAATATGTGATTGTTATTATTGTTTGTATTTTTGATGTCTGGTCAAGTCTATCAATGATGAAGCTTCAATTTTGTCGTGATAGTACAGTTTCAAGAGGATGGAAAGATGTAGGTTAATTGTATACTCTCTCTCTCTCTCTCTCTCTCTCTCTCTCTCTCTCTCTCTCTCTCTCTCTCTCTTCCGTGAAAATCTCAAGATGCTCCATGAAGAGGACTTCTTTCTTGTTAGAATGGAATGAATAAATGAGACAGATATTATATATTCGTTAACTACAATACTACATCGATACTGTCGTAAATCGTGCAGCTTCTTCTGGGTTAAACTGTGCAACTCTCATGACAGCAAAGATGACTTCTGTTTTAGCAGTATACGTTTCGGTGGAAAGAAACGAGCTTGGTTTTTATTTTTACACACTTTATCTTTACTATGATCCCTTTATCTTTACTATGATCCTCTACAAAATTGTGGAGCAGTGGCCGTATGCATATCCCACACATTATAAGTTAACGTTTTGCGTTAGCCAGTGAACACTGCTAATGTTTTGGGAGTTTCCCGTGGTTACCGCAGTGCGTTAACTAACGTAAGGATTTTGTATACGGCCACAAATTCTTAACAATGCGCAGATCTTCCACTAAGATAAAGAGGACTTCATTTTTAGTTTTGTTAGTGTTGATTGTGAGGGGGGAAACCACTTCGGTTATTACGCTATTTTTCTACCGTAATCCTGGCTATCTCTTGGGACAGAACTATTCTTGCATCAATACACAGTTCATTTAGTCATAGATAGCTACCAAATCAGTCCTATTCCTTGATTATTCCGTAATCCTCTATGAAATTATCATGGAACAAAATTAGCACCGTGCAAATTTCATGACCCATGTTATCACATTATCTAGATCCACACAATCTACATGGATTATATACCCATTTCAGATGCACTGGTCCGCTGGCACAGCAGTCTTTAGTAGCCTACCTGAAGACATTGTATTTATACGAACGTGATAATTATCAGTAGTACATCACTGCAAAATCGGGGACGTGAGGAAGAACTGTGCCTGTCGACGTTCAACAATTCCAGACCAGATCCAGGATATATATTTGACATCATGGGGACACCCATCAGAGAGACAAGAATTTATTATCTGCGCGACGAGGAGACACAAATAACAAAGGATCTCCACGTAAGTTGACTGGATCAGCAATGTAGTCTATTGTTTGCGATTGCAGTGATGGCACTAACTAGTACTTAGTAATAACAGAGGGTTGCATTTTGCACACGATACGCTATCCCTTCCGCCAATCACCACTCAGCGTATGTAAATTGTAAATTCGGGGGCGTGACACTCTCTCCATTTTTTTTTTCACGAAATATGTCTGACTTCCGGGTTGGTTCCTCAACACCCCCATCCAACCCCAACCCCACCATCCCCACCCCTAAGCCTTCAGCACAGGCACCTGGGAGAATCCCAGGAAATTATGCATAAATTTAAATCTCAACTGCCTCACACTAACACTGGTACCATGTACATCTGATTATTCGATCCCTTTCACAGGCAATATCCCGGGACCCTACCTACCACCTAGTGTTTGGTTTAAGGTTAGAAGCAGGATTAGACAAGAGCAAGCACACATGAGAGAGTTTCTAGACAAGGACAATGTCTAGGTACTGTCTGAAGGTTGCTTTTTCTTCCTGAACTCCGTCCCTAACTATAAATCAGGCATTAGACAGGAGAGTTTCGGGTATCGCCATTATCTTTAACAGTACGGTATTATACGTAAAGAACTATGTGTATTCATCAAATTGTTGGTTTCAATATTAAGAAAAATATCATGACAAAGAGATGAAAATTAGAGACACTTTCGTTAAAAGTTTCAGGAGTATTCTTTATAAGCTTTACAAGTGCTCCACCGTACTTGCAAACAGCCACCACCACCAGCTTTGTTTGTTTTTGTTTTTTTTAATTTCATGCAATTTAATGCCGCCGGAGTAAAAGCAGCTGGGAATTTCATTCTCGAATCTGACAACAAACATGAGATAGGCTATTATGTCAGATGACAAATATTTGTGCAGTTTGAGCAAATAGGTCAAATTTTATGATATGTAATTTGAGCTAATTTTTTTTTGGCAGTTTGAGCAAATTGTTACCTGTAAATTTTCACATTTTTAGATGCCTTACAGCATTTTATTTTCACCCCTTCCGTTTGCCAGAACTGTACTGATGTATTCTGATGAATCTGATCCATCATTATTATCAGTCCAATTCTGTTGCCCCCTGCTCGCCAACGGGGCGGTGGAAGTGGGATTTTGAGCAGGATATTATTAATATATATTATTATTATAAATTTTCTGCTCAAAATCGCATTTCCACCTCCCCGTTGGCGACGGGGGGGGGGGNGGGGGGGGGGGGGCTTCAAGACAACTGGGCTGACAAAAATGGTGAAATAAATTCACCAAAGACATCAGTGCAATTCTGGCAAATAAATGCGGTACAAAATGTGAAAATACGCAAATAAAATGCTATGGTATACAATTCACTTTATAGGAATTTGAATTATAGACTACAATTTAACTAACATAATATGGTGTTTCCATAATTTCTAGAATCAATACTTGTGATCGGTAAGAGATACTAGGTTTGTTCCGAGGATGGCTGAAGAAACTAATGTACCCAAAATATAACTATGATTCCAAATATAACTACAACTACAACATGTCAGCTTTGATATTATACCTCGTGACTAAGGTTTAATTTAACATGAACAGGCACGAGAATAATGCAGCTGGATTTGTAATAGTATTACTACTGTTAACGAGCACAGGTTGTTCAAAACATTCTGGTTGAGAAAAATTACTGTAACACCTCGAACACTTGTATTCCTCAATTTAAATTGCTTTGCTCAAACTGTCGAAAATCATTTGCGCAAACTACATATGTTTCTTCGCTCAAAATGTATACGTTTTTGCTCAAATTACAAACAGCGCTTTTGTCGTCATTGTTATCTTGGCAACAGTAGACGTCGCTGTTGTCATTTTCGTTGAAGTTGGTGAAGAGTCTTTGTTGCGTCTGTTTCTGTTGTCGTTGTTGTTGTTGCTGCTGCTGCTGCTGCTGCTGCTATCGTTGCTGTAGAGCGACAAGCAATTTTCAGTAAATCATTTTTTCTTGATATTTATTTACAGCGAGAAACCGATTGTCTCCAGAGCCTGGATCAAATGAGAAAAGATGGACTCTACACAGATTTCGTCTTCGTCGTTGGTAGCAGGAGGTTTCATGTCCACAAACTGGTCGTGGCATCTTTGTCCGACTACTTCGACAACCTCCTTCAGGTAAGACAGAATGGGTCAGTTTCCTGAAATTAACTCCCTTATTCGCTAGGTGGTGCTCCAGAATTTTAGGTACACTTCACATGTTTCATCCTACATTCACTGCAACTTTTATATGGTCGTCGTAGAGCAAGAGTGGACTATCCTACATTTTTCCGATTTTGGCGGTAAAATGTTCTATAAATAGATATTGATTCAATCTTGCTATAAATATCAGTTAAATTGCTATTTTTGGCCTGTGGGGACTTCTAGCACCAACTTTTCTCTTTTAAAAGTCTTTATAACTCGATGGCAACACAAACTTCATCCCTGAATTTCTCAAAATCCAGGTCGCTCTACAGCGACCATATTTTAACAGCGTTTCTACATGTATTTTACAATCTGATGCAACAGAATTCAACCCTATGGTTCCCAGAGATACTTAGCCCTGTCATGCGAAATTTGGCACCCCACATCTGGCAGAGAAATGCAAATCAACCCTTCAAAATTAGTGTGCTTTCTAAGCCTGACCGCCTCCCTACACGTGATGAGTATGTTAACCCTCTAGTGCCCAGCCCTATTTACAATGGCACAAAAAGTCCGAGCTCCAGTTTTTGGATCACTTCTGGATCCACTATGCTGGAACAAGCATCAAAATGATAATAATAATAATAATGCGGTTTATAAGTCACATATCCAGGCTAATGCTCGCTCATGCGACTAAACACTATTATGGTGGGGTAATGATCTTGGTTTGCTTTTTCTTTGTTCCATGAAATGTATCAGATCTGATATGCTGGGCACTAGACCGTCAGCTGCTTTTCTCTCGATGGGAGAACGAAACTTACGAAATTGAATGCCTGCCTCTAGACCACATTGGGTATTTTGTTCCTAATCTTTGTTATCTTCAAGACGTTTGCGATGTTCTAGTTTATTTATTATTGATCTACTTTGCAAGTGTTTATGAGATCCCTACAAAACATTCATTTGCAAGCATAGGCCTTTGCAGCTGATAGTATGTTCACAGCTGGATGATGCACGCGTTACACGAGAAACAGTGGCATGCATGCGCGTACCATTATGATTACATCCTGCCTTGCGTGGAGCCACATAATTTCAGCTCAGTTGTAATATTGCGGGATGTTAGTGACAGATCTTGTTAACAGATCTCTTTATACAATTATATGTGACTTTTGTATTATACGGTACATTTCAAAGTCACTACATACTTGATCGTCACGCTCATTCCATATTTGCCTTAAGTCATTTAATGTTTTTTGGGGTTTTTTTTTTATGATTTGAGTTGTTTATGTTATTATAATCTTTCATTTATCTTCTTTTGCCCATTAAATCAATGTAGAGTTTCAACATTAACACATCTCAAATTCACAAGCTAAACCACATTACCGCGTTGTTTTGCTTTGAGCAACAGACTAAGAACGCTCAATTTCTCAAAACCTCTCAAAAAATGACTCGGACAAATGTGGAATGAGTATGACGTGCTATATTCGCCACTATTCTAGATCTACTAACGATTTTATTCAAACGTTTCCAGGGTGGAAACAGATCTATACCATCTTCGGAGATGACCCTGAACGATCTGAGCCCTGACCACTTCTCGGCGATGCTGGACTATGCTTACACCGGTTGCCTGCCCTTGACCAAGTATAATGTATCTGGCCTCCAGGTGGTTGCGGAGCGCTTCGGAATCACGTCAATGATAGAGCTCTGTCAAACCTACCAGTTAGCTCACATGAGTATCAAGGATGAATGACTTGTTTTTCACGCTGCTTGCTAAACGACTGTAGTTTGTTTCTTTTTGCTTTACATTTGCGTTTGTTAATCAGAGAACAAGATTTTTAAAAAAAGGAAAACCCACAGAAACATTAGTTCCAGGTGTATCATAGAACATCAATAACAGTAACAACAAACCTACAGAAATACTAATCCCAAGTCACGTCAACGACTGTCTTGTAGTTGGCTTATATGAGTATCAGGAATGGGTGACTCGTTTTTATGTTGCTTGCTAAACAACTGTGGTTTCATATTTGTATATCACAGTTATCAGGAATGGACGACTTGCTTTTTTATGCTGTTTGCTAAATGACTGTTGTTTGCTCGTATGTACCGTACATTATTTGCGTATCACAGATATCAGGAATGGATGACTTGTTTTTATGATGCTTGCTAAAAAAACTATAGTATAGTATGTTTCTATTTGGTTTACACATGTACAGTACATTATTTGTGTATCACAGATATCTGGAATGGATGACTTTTTTTTTTTAATGCTGTTTGCTGAACAATTGTAGTTTGTTCTTTTTGCCTTACATGTACTGTACATTATTTGTGTGGCACAGATATCAGAAAGGGGTGACTTGGTTTTATACTGCTTGTTAAACCACTGTAATTTGTTTCTTTTTGATTTACATTACCATGCTCCGTTGTTCTCCAATTGGGTAAAAAGACAAGAAATATAACCTGATCTCTAGATTCTCACCGTCCATGCCCTTATATTTGCATACTTCGCGTTGGTGATGCTACTTCCTGTCACCGCTCAGCTAGATCATGTCAGCAGGCAAACACTGAGCGAGACGATTTTGAATGGGCCTGGGAAAAAGTAGTCGGCTACCTACCCCGGATCCGAACTCGGGTTTTTAAATTGTTTACTCTCCAGAGAAGACGATCGATGAACCCGGACTTTTACTTGTGAAGAAAGATGATAGTAAAGTAATCTTGCCTTTTCAGGCTTGAAACAGTAGAATAGTCCTTTAAAGACTAAAAATAAATTACTTGAATTATATAAACATGTTCACGTCTGGTTTCACATATTAAATGAATGTGCATATACTTGGCATGGTTCAGTTTTCTTCTTTCCATCGTGAGATTAACAATCACACTGGCATAATCTTATGTGTGTATGCAGTTTATACGCTTAGTTATACATACATATATATTCAATTTCGATCTTTACACCAAAGACATTACACAGTAGTAGTTTTTGTTAGTTATAAGCATGACATCTTCTGTGATTTGCTATGAAATGCAAGTCTTTGTTTTAATCTAGAAATTGTGAACGCTGTTTCATTAGCACACAGCTTGCTGCTAAGCTGCTGGACAATTCCATGTACATGCCACTGTAAATAATTGTGTATATAGATTTTATATAGCTTTAAAGGCAATCACCAATATTGGTCACATGTATACAAATTCTTATCCAATACTTTCTACATCTTTTCATATAAAATAGTGTCATCTCACTGTTCATGTCATGTAGGTGTAAGGAGTTTCATTGTGGTTTTATTTTTTTCATTTTTTTTTAAAAACTCGTCACTGTGTGTGTTAAAAGCATTACTATACATTACTAATAGATCTGTTATTACATATTACAAATAATTTTGCCAGCCTCCCTTCCTTTGCGCTCTCACAAAGACCATTTCCATTCATGGTAATATCATTGCTGGATATCAACAAGTGACAATGACACTGCCTCTGTACATGTATGAGTTGTTAGTTTCGTTGTTTCCAATGAAATCAAAATTAAACATACAGTGTATAAAACATAAACACCTGTCTGGCTTCGCTGCTGTGGTTGTAGTAAGGATGGGTAACACTGACCTTGAGAGAGAAGTAAACTCTTTTAAAAATTGGCATCTGTCTGCCCCTTTGTCACACAGTGTCAGTGTTTATGTAATAGAACTTCAATATTAAACTGAGTGCAAGTCCTTTTTAAAAAAAAGTATCCCTTTTTATATTAGACATGAATTTCACTTGCACTGAGTCATTATCATTCCATTATTTCATTTGAATATCAAGTACACTGTATACCTCAATAATAAGTATACCTTTTCCATGTGTGTGAGCAGTCGGGAAGTGTGTCGGGGTCACAGGTGAACACTAAGCTCGTACGTGGAAGTTAAGAACATATTCAGGCAGTAGGTATCTGTGAAGTTACTAGTTAGCGTCTCTGTGGTGTGGTGGTCGCACGTTCAGACTTGCAAGCTGAGTGAGAGACCTTGGATTCGATTCCCGACTGGGGTATGAGTTTTTCTAGTGTAGGTTTTTTTTTCAGTCTATCTTCTCAATATTGATCCCTCACAGTAATTTGGTAAAATCCCTGGTGACACATTTCCCTAAACATCTTAAAAATTATCAGACTGAACTTACATTCCTCCCCCTTAATATGAAGAATGCCAAGCGGTTACACATGCATCACGGCATACTTTATACGTATGTCTAAGCATTACTGTAGTCTGTAATGTATTCTACACTAGTGCATGTTATTTGATACAGGATTTTAAGGATGCTAAAGCAAAGAAATGTAACCGGGTGGCAATGTATTCATTCTTTATTAAGGGGAATGAATGTGAGGTCAGTCTGATAATTTTTTGATGTTACAGACTATCTAGGGAAGTGTGTCACTAGGAATTTTACCAAATTACTGTGAAGGATCAATTTTGAGAAGAAAGGCCGAAAAAAACCTACCCTAGAAAATTTTCTGTCCTTATTGGGAATCGAACCCAGGGTCTCGCTGTTTGCAGGTTTGAAAGTGTTACCACTACACCACAAGGACGCCAGCTTCTCAGCAATTTAATTCTTACATCTACCGCCTGAATATTATGTTCCCTAACTTTCACCTGTGAGCCTAAGTCCCTAACACACTTTCCGACTACTCACAGAAAGGAACAAGATACCCAGGTCCTAATGCATGTATTATTACATCACCAATTCAAGCCAGTTTATTGCGAATTCAGAGCACTTTAAAACGTAACCAATGAGTAATTTAATCTAGCAATAATTGTCTACGACAAGCAAACAAAATATTTTAAATCAAGGCGACCGATGAAAATTAATTGAGAGCTTGGGCATTAATGATGGATCTCTTATCAACGTAAGAATTACGGTATAATCCTGGAATAGCACCGATTTAGTCGATACCATTTATATTTGGTATCGGCGGTGCTGTTCCAGGAGTATATAGGCATGAGACTAAATGAAGCGCAGTTCAATATCGATACTGAATCGCAGTTCAATATCGATACCGAATCGGTGCTATTCCAGGATTATGCCAGAATGACATCAGTGCATTGCTGCTGAATGCATGCTAAGTAGCGTTCAACATGCAGATTTAACAGACAACTTGTGCAGCTGCGTTCGTGAGATTAACGAACGCAGCTGCGCAAAAAAAAAGTATATTGTAATTCTTACGATGGTTAGAGACAAAAGAATAAACAAAGCATATGGGATCTCTTATTACATCCTTAGATATATATATTCAATATTCAGAGTTAATGATTTTTTATTTTTTTTTTTTTACGATGGTAGAAGATCCCATCGTTAATACATAAGCTCTCAAATGTTAACGAAGGACACAGCTATGGAAATGCTTTACATTATCTCTCAGGCACCGGCATTAGCGGACAAATTATAAAACAACCTCGGAATATCAGTAGGAACATGTACAGGTAATTACTTCTGTACATACTTCACCACTGTATGTATAATTCATAGTATCGTGTAATAACAGTCCTGTAAACTGCACACCAGTAAAAATAGTCTAAGCAGATCCTGTTCTATCCAGAAATGCACACACTGCTTGTCAGTAGTTGTCAGGCCGTCATCTATGTGAGTGGAACACAGGCAGGCACAAGTGCTTGCAACAACACACCACTCAACAGAATCCTGATAAGAGTTAAGACATCCACCCTTCAAGCCAAGCTATTAAGGATGTGTTATCAGCAGGATGTGGTGTCGTGGTTAGGTCATAATGGTATTTGAAAGGTTCCTCGGTGTTAAAACTCCATACAAAAACAGCATGACCTTTAGACCAAGTAATGCATGCCATTGTGTCTTGCCGGGAAGGTGACTGTCGTTTGCCTCATGATATAACTTAGCTATGTGGGTGTCTAACGTAATGTAACAGCTGCACCACCGAGTTAGACCTTGAAAGATACTGAATGTGTACCAAACACAATCTTCCTGTTCCTTTCCCCCCCCCCCTTCTTCTCCTCCTCAGACACAAACATATATCACCTATCCTTCTTTTCATCGATCGCTTTCAACTCCTATAACATCTAAAGCACGTAAGCCTACACGTTCTGTTGGTTCGAGACCTATTTAGACTCTCCAACGATTTAACACTACACGCTCAGGCCTTTGCGATACATAGCCTACAGTTATATTACATTTCGGGACGAGACAGGACTTTCCCATTCCTAGAAAAGGTACAGGAAGTGGTGAACTGGATTATCCCATTTCAAGACCTCGCCTTACACGGGGGTATGAAACTGGGCAAATCGCGCACAGTAGAGAAACCAGACGTCCTGACGTAACGTTTTTGTGGCAAAGATAGGTTTATGATCAAGAAAACCAAAACGGTGTGCTTTTGAACATTAACTCTCAGCCTAAAAAACAGGATCAATTGCTGATGTGAGCCTGGGTTTCTGCCAATACCTCTGTGTGTCACTCTGGGTTTTCCCGTTGCACAATATTGGCGACGTTAACTATAGCTCGTAGGCAGCTTAGATCATTACTGTTTTCAAATTTAAATGCGCAAATGCTGAAATTCCTACACCAGTCAGAGGCATAGAGCAGTCAGTATTCACTGTGGACCAAGGTAAATGCATGTTTCGCTGTGATGTTTCTATGATTTAAAATATCAGTATCATGTTTTGTTCGCTGCTTTTATTATGTTATAATTTTTCTTGTATTCTACAATCAACGGAAGTCAACAACGGTTGAGTGAGCGATCTATCAAAGAAGCAACCGTATTAATAACTTATTATTAAAGAAATCATTTACGTCGAGATTCCATATTACTTCGACAACTTTTACCAGAGACAGTGTGGCCGTGCGGCTTGTTAGCTATTCACACAACGCGTAGTCGCTTGACTCATAAGACTTATGAGTTCGAAATCCGAGTCGGTCGGGCGGTTATGCATTAATTATGTCCTTGGGAAAGACACTTCACTCTGATTACCTCAGTTCATTCGGATGTAAACAAGTACCTGGCTTTAGAGCAGGAAAGACCAGGGCATTGCATCGCAGCGATTATCAATGACTTTGTTATGGATTTGATTTGTGATATTATTATTAGCTTATATGTATAATATGTATCTTCCTATGTGTATTATTACAGAGATGTAGAATACTATATGGCATTAAACAATTTCCGCACAGCGTATATGGAATTATAACAATACACGTATTTTATTTGGATAGCTACCCCTTTATAACGGGGGGTTCATTGTCGGGGCTAACTACCAGCGAAACGTCCAATATACAATAGAATACAACTCTTTAAAGTATCCATTTACATATATAGAGATGTACAAAGCATAAGCTTACATTCATTTTCATTGAAAAGCGTCCTCCTTTATGAAGTCTGTACCTCGCACAGCTGTTTAAAATCTAATTCTACAACAGTTATGTTTATATTTTATATATATTAAAGGCCTGTTTTCATTTTCGTCTTAAGACATCTTCAGATGTAAGACATACAGCAGCTAACGATAAAATGGCCGTCTCAGACAAGCCGAGTTTTTCAACGGACACTGTTAGTGAGGAGGAGGAGTCTCCGAGGAGAATAGAGTTAAAGTGCTACGATATCAGGGTAAGTCTTGGATGCGGAAGTGAATCCACCCACCGTGTTGAAACCGACATTAGAGTGTCATCAAAGTATGAAAAGTAGCTGCAGGCTGGGCTTCGTAGTACTGTAACAACTAAACCCTTAGGTATACATCAACTGAGCACCAGTTTTATAAATAGGGTCTTTGTATTTTGTATCTTGACCTAGAATTGATAATTGTTTGCTAATATTGTATATGTGCAAGTGTATTATGTTTGTCTACTGTTTGTATGTGTGTGTGTGTGTGAGTGTGTAGGTGTGTGTGTTTGTGTGTGTTTGTGTCTGTCTGTCCGTCTGTCTGTCTGTCTCTGTGTGTGTGTGTGTGTGTGTGTGTGTGT
>JAWQUT010000048.1:1351303-1362579 GCA_033807755.1 Ellobium chinense | reverse complement strand
GGACTTTTTAAGCTTTAAATTCAGATTCAGCATGGTCAAATTAGAGGAAAAATGTGGATTTTTTTTTGTTTTGTTTTGTGTACGGTTGCCTTGGCAACGCCGCCATATTGGATTTCGTGTGTTGAAAATGAGCTATTTTCAAAAGCCTAAGGCACCTAGAGTTTTGAATGTGATCATTTCAAATTTTGTACACTTATAAAATAGCTCTATAAAAATAATAAAATGCATTTGTTTTTTGTTTATTTATCATACAATGTCTGTAAAAAAAATTTGACATATTATGTGTGTTGACGGATGTGAATTTTTCTCAATTTTCCACCAGATAATCGACTTTTTTTCAAAAACGTGAATAAAATCTAGAAAAAAGGAAGCATTATATTGAAACACATTCTACGGGATAGATATATTCCAAATTTGAAGTCAGTCGGTTCAGAAATAAAAAAGCCTTAGGGAAAAAAAGTGGAGAAAAACAACATTTTGAGAAAAACGCATTTGAAGTTTTGATAAAGTTTTTCATACAGTCTCCAGGGACAAAAGCAAACCTGCGCAGCTCTTTTCATATGTTTCAGCTGTCTTTTAGTTCTTGGCATCTTCGATAAATCAGTTACGTTTTCGTATGAAAAGTAACGCAAGAGAAATACTTGCGTTCGATAAACAATACGTGGTCTCTGTTTATTATCACGTGCGACTGTTATCAAAACAAAGTAAACGAGGTCACAACGAACGAAACTCACAACAAACGAGGCCACAGCGAACAACACTGACCAATCAGATAACTAGTTCGTCTCGCAAGGAAGTTGCCGATACACTACGAGTGAAACAAAACATTGTTCGCATTGTGACGGTTTCAACCGAGGCAAAAGTAGACCATGACCTTGCTATGTTTAGAAGCAAGGCCATATGGAAGCATAAGGTATGCCTCATTTTAGAGCAATTCTGTGTCTTATGCATCGTCATTGGTCAGATATCATTCAGGTGACCTAATAGAGGAGAAAATGTCCTTTCATACGATATATAACATGATGGGACGCATTTTATGGCTTGTGGGTGAAAATCGCGTCCAAAAACTGGCGATTTCAACTCAGATGTAAAAAATTTGCTGAGAACAAGATAAGGGTGACCATCTAAAAGTGCCTTTTTGGGGCATAAAACGGATGTCTGTGGCCTCAACAGTTATTTTTCTCATAGCAGAAGAGGTCAAAGTGTCTAAAAATAGCAATAGNAAGTGGAAAAATGGAAGAAAAAGAGAAACACTGCTCAAATTACACACGGACTTCAGTATTAAAAATCTTTAGGCTTGGTCTAGCAGTGAATTGGGTAACTTTCTTCCAAATCCACTCACCCTCATGAAGAAATGGGAGTAGGAGGTTAGCAGAGTATGTGATGAAGTCTGAGTGAGCAGAGGAGAAAGGGAAGGGCAGCCTTCTAACGTGGACGCTCACGGGCAGAGTTAATTACACGATTTAGGACATGCAACCATAAGCTTCCTATAGAAACGGGGAGATGGGAGGGAAAAGTGCTAGAGAATAGAAAATGTTATTTCTGCAGTAGTCTAGGAGATGAATTTCATGTTTTATTTGAATGTGAACAGCTAATGACTGAACGGCACAGATTTTTGGATAGAAGATTATTATGTACGACCCAACATGTTTAAGGCAAAGGAGCTGTTTGAGAGTAAGAAAACGAATGTTTTAGTTAAATTGGCTAAATTCATTGAAGTTGCGTTACAAACATTCCAATAACATGTATATAGCTATTAAGTATTTAGAAGAGAACAGAAGTGTATAAGGACTGAATGATTATTAGTAAAAGTGAGTGTTACATATTATTGTTAAATGTGAAATGTATGAGAACGTTGTGAATGCATGTGACTATAACAATGCATTGTGAACATGTGTGATGTTAATAGCCGTAGTGCTTAAAATGTTATGTGCTGTCCCGTTGCATATTGTATTTTGCCCATGTGCCACGGCTGTGGTCTGGGCTTATTCGCAATAAACTTGTTAAACTTGTTAAGAAAGAAAAAAAATTCACAGGATTTATCTCCAGCATAGCAAAGTAGACAATGTGACATTTAAAGAGGTACTCCTAGTAAGGAGCAGTGAGTATAGTAGCGATGATTCACTGACGTTATTGCACGTGCCTTCGATGTAGGGTTAAGCTGAACTCAGCTCAATTCAGAGGATTTATAATGACAATGCGTAGTCTCGACTATTCTACCTACATGCGACGGGACTGACTTTGGGATTAGGAAAGATGTTGGAGACGCGAGAACACAATGTACTATTTTGAGTTCCGAGCTAATTTCAAGAGTGTTGTAGGAGGACATTAATCTCGGGCTTAACCAAGTAAAAAGTAAAAAAAACTAAGAAAAAATAAGATGTTGGTCTGCACCCCTGCTTCCCCTCTCGCCACATGTTAACTCACTGCAATGTTTCCGTTAGCACGATATTATACCTACCAGAAAGCAGCAAACTACAGAAAGAAACAACACCAAACTACGATTTTGACAAAGAATGCACATTCATTTTGTTGATTTTTGAGTGCTTTCATTTTCCCAGTAATGAGTTGCTCTGATTGCATCAAAACTCGCTAATGACACAATCGGGCTAAAAGTAGTTTAGGAGAGATGATCAAGAATTACTTATTTTCCTTCTTTTCTTGGTCTCTATCGATGTGTCTGTCACGGTCTAAGAATCGTTGAACTTTGTGTGTTTCTTTATTTCCTTCTTTCTTTTGAGCAATGCCACTATTTACATCCAATAAGTCAATATGTTGCTTCTAACTTTTTCTTTTCAGAAGTGATAGAAACCTTGCAAAAGCTGTTGAATTTCATCCCGCCCCTTCTTTTCACCTCCTCTACCCATTCTCTCTTCCTAATATCTCTGTCACCTCTTTCTTTCATCCATTACAATTCAAGAAAGCCAAGAAACTGCGCAGCGGTAGTAAACTATATGTTGTAAGAGATCTACTACTTAGGTTAACAAAATATATTGAAATCAGTAGGGAGAAAATATACACAATGAATAGAAGAAAGAATAACTGCAAGGAGTGAATCCTGACTTTTGTCACTGAATGGTCTGTATTCATTATACTGCATAGAATGTAAACTGTGTACAGTATAGCTGTTAGATAGTGTGATGCGAAGTTGTCATTTTGGTTTATAATCTTTGTCATGTCCCGTTGATTATTGTGTCGTTAGCCTATGTATCACAGTCTGGGTTTATATTAAATAAACTTGTTCTAGGTTGCAGCAGATCCACTTCCTACAACAATGACACTGTGACACTGACAGAGAACGAAGGGTTGAGAAAGGGGCGTGTAAATGAAACTAGTATATTGGGAGGGGAAAACGGGGGTGCATTCATACAGTAGTTGGGGGTGCGGAGTTCGAAGGTAGGCTGCATGACTTGACGTTGACGGTTTTTGGTTTGTTTTTTTTCCCTTACTACAGTAAGCAATCTTACCGAATCAAGTTGTGACTGGCGTTCATCAACACGTGTTACTTTCTCCACCGTGTGTAGAACCGGACTCATGGGAAACTGATAGGAATAGTGTAATTTTTAGTGCAATGAATCGTTATCTTAGCGTTGTGGACTTCGGTACAACCTGAAACGCTATTTCAGAGGAGATTGTGACAGCTTCATTGGATCAGTTTCACTGACATAGAAAGGTTGATAGCTCTCTACTATGGACGTGAGATGTGATGTTGGACACTTGTAAGTCAAGACTCTTTCATTCATTATTAATTTCATCTCATTTACAATTTCTTTCCCACTGGATCATTGAGTCTATCACATTTAATGAGGAACATCTCTCTCTCTCTTTCTTTCTATCGATGCACTCAAACTCTACACGGTTCTTTCTTTCTTTCTTTCTTTCTTTCTTTCTTTCTTTCTTTCTTTCTTTCTTTCGTTCGTTCGTTCGTTCGTTCGTTCGTTCGTTCGTTCGTTCGTTCGTTCGTTCGTTCGTTCGTTCGTTCGTTCTTTCTTTCTTTCTGATTTACTGGACTTGATCTCTGTGTGGTTTTGTTTTTTTTCCATCTTTCCCCTCCTTTTTAAAAATATTTTTGGCACCTCAGTTCAGACTTTGGATTATGTCTTCTTACAGAAGGATATTTCCACGACGTGGAATCTACTACAGGTATTCTTCAACTTTTGTTGACTTTTTGATAGATTTCTTTATAATAATGGGGGTTTTTTGTCTCTTGTTGAGCAATCCATCAGTATTCTGTTGTGGCTGGTATTCGACAGCGCGTCTTGGTCTCCTGATACTCATTCTCCTCTGCGATTAGATTTATGCAGTCATCGATTTTAGTGTTGCGGTCATCCATGGGCGCTGAATTACGCCATATTTCAGAGGATATTATATGTGACTCTTTCAATGGATATAACATAATGCAGATATTATGTTTAGATAGTGCTTTCGGATAGGCATTACCTTTATTATTGTGCTGGTTTTGTTTACGTTATATCGCGAATATGATAGCAGAAAGTTCGTTTTCTTGAATTACCAAATTACTTCTTGCCCAAGATATTGAAATTTGGCGGTCTACGTAGGGGAATAGATAATCAATGTCTCTAGGTTGTCTGTGTGTTGATGGCTGATTTTGGATGCCTAAGTGGGGCAATTTTAAAAGGCAGCGAAAGCTATCACTGCACCGACCTACTGTTATGCCTGTATTTTTATTGCGATATAAAGAACATATTTCAGAATGCGAAAGAAAGAAAGGCTGGCTGACAGAAAGAAATAAAAGGGGATTTTCGAAGGGGAGGAATCATTTTGTTAAGCTGCGTATTTGTTGCCTTACACACACTGCACGGTTAAGCGATTTATGCTTTCAATTTGTGTTGATGTGACTATCTACTGGAATGTGTTTACAGAACAGTGATTGGTATTCACTAATGTTCAGTCGTTGTTTTTTATGACGCGCTGATTACATGAGGGCATGATGGGAATGGCTTGATGAAGCAATGGCGGGTATAATTTCTCTGATTTTTATTTATTAGAGGATTGAATTGATGTGCTTCAAACAAATTTTTACACAAAATTATTGTACCTGGTCCTCTTAACTCTCTTATGCAGTTTGTTGAGTAATATGACTATTGCTTGAATAAATTTTCGTCACTTTCCTAAATCCCCACACCCATGAAATTCACACACCCGCTATGTCATGTCATATAAGCAAGTCCCAACACTTCAATGGTACATAACCACCCAACCAGCGCAAGCTTATGTGTTGGGAACTGGCCCCTATTCCGGTGTGGCGTTAACGTCCGGCGTGACGAAGGTCCTGGTACGGTTAGTTTATGCCGAACTAACCTGTAAAGCTTTGGGTCAGACCAGGTTCCTCCCATAGTACGCTACCACAGAGGAATTGAGGGTTGGGGGTGGAGTTTGGCAGTGACAGTCCGGGTCAATATACGGAATAGAAGCTGTTGCTACGGGTCAAGAGGCATTAGTGGAAGCACTAGCTTGGCTCAACCATGTCATGGGAAAAGTGCCTTCGCAACTAGACGTTACTAGGTGATCCGATATGTAAATATCCTGAAATGATCCTAGGGCGATCTACGCTGGGGTCCCCGTGCCACTCTTTTTGTTATTGTGTTTGTTGTTTTTAGTTAATACAGATTCACACATGTTAACGCCTGTTTGTCCATTTTTTTTTTCACATTTTTTTTTCACAATTCACAAGGCATAAGGAAGGCGAAAGGCGGGTCACACTGAAATCATCGCTGAGTGTGATTTCGCATGATTTGTTTTATAGGTTTCTGATCTTTTGATGAACATGATACTGCTAGATCTTTTACCGTGAGGTCACGATTGATTGTTTCTCCAAATGGTTTCTTTTTTTCTTCTTCCTTCTGCCCTCGCCATTGGAGATTTGCTTCGATCTTGCGCTGAATATGATGCTGTACTTTTGTAGGCCCACATCAGTAAAGTTCCTCGTGTGATATTTTTCTACAAGGATTCTTGAGGGGGTTGCATTTGAAAGATTAGGTTAGACTCGTTGGTGAAGAATTCATATTTTGAAGAGTTTTCGAATACGTCATACACGTTAACCAGCACACTGCTGGATCTATTTTAAACTCCGACCCGAACTCCAAAGCCCGTCTAGATGGGACCCCTAACCGAGACGGGATCCATCGAGACGGAACCCGCAACCCACATGCCCATCAAGATGAGGTCCTTAATTCTTGTGCACAACGAGACTGGCGTATACGTTGAGACTTATGAGGTGCCTTTGAAATCCTCCCTCAAATGTTGATGCATTGAAGCAAGAAAACGCAAGAAAAGAAAAAAAAGGAGGGAATGGGAAAGGAGGATTTAAGGAAGGGAAATGTAAGGAAGGCAAGATGGAAAGAGGAATGAAAGGAACACTTGGACAGTAATTTTCATTGGCTAGAAACCTACATATAAACAATAGAAAAATGGGAGGGGTGGGGAAGAATTGTGGCTTTTGGTCAGAGGAAAGGGAAGAAAGATGGGAGGGGGGGGATGAAGCTAATATCAGGGCCAGGACTGGATGGGAGACCGTAGGTGGGGGTGGGTAGGAGGTATCAAAAAGGGGTGTATGGGAGAAGTAAAAGCGAAGGCAGATTTCACAATGAGGATAAAGAAAATGAAGTGAGAGGGCGGAAAGAACTAAAACTTTCAAACTGTCGTGTAAATGTTCCAGCCCATGACTAAATGGTGCCTGACCAAATAAAACGGATACAGTTATTCAATGAATTAAAATTTGCCCTCTGGAGACTTCAGAAGTGGTAGCATGGCATGCTGAAAGAGGGAAACGGGGAAGTGACAATTTTATAGCCCCTTTGTAATAGGACCTCACATCGAAAGTAGAATTACAGGCCTATGGTCTAAACAGTTACAGGAGCCCTGATGACTCTTTGCCCCCCCCCCNTCCACTTCCTGACTTTCAAGAAGAAATGAAATTCTTGACCAAGCGTTTAACTATAGAGAGTCGCAAACGTCCCATCACCACATAATGATAATATTTTTGTTTTCCTGGCAAACAGTTTCTTTTAGGCTAGGAAAAATAAAGAAACTTTTTTTTTTGTAGGTTACTTTTGTTCCTAGCTTCGGTGCCCTATGCTGCTGCATAATCATATAGTAAAATTTACTCAGAATGTTACTGGAAACATCATCACTGCACTCGGGATATGTCCATAGGTGCTCTGATCCTCACTCCAGAAGCCGCCTGAAAGGAAACAAGCTGATTGTGCCGGTTGACCTGTGGTTGGGTACAGTTCTGTTCCTTCCAGCGAGTCTGCAGCTCCTACCACCTGCTTTCACCATACCCATCTAATCTCCTTCATACGACTCACTGAAGGATTGTCGTGCCAGGTTTTCTCCTCCTTCTCCTCCTCCTCCTCCCCCTCCNTTGTCGTGCCAGGTTTTCTCCTCCTCCTCCTCCTCCTCCTCCTCCTCCTCCTCCTCTATTTGATTTTCCAACTATTGAATACCGCAACTATTAAATTCTGGGATGTCTTTTGGGTGGGAAGTGACAAATATGATCTAATCTTCTGCAGTGTTCATGGATCTGTATCCCCAAGGTTCCATACTTTATTATATGTGATCTGCCAGACACTGTCTTATGTATACATATCTGCTGCAGATAACGTTGGTGATTAAACTTTCAAGTCTCTGGGAGAACAAAAAATAATATCCCTTGTGCAAAGGCTTCAGTCTGAGGGTCACTCTGGAACTGACGGAATGGAAGATGTTATTGGGTGATCAGACGAAGGAGACAAACTCTCTCAAAAATCGGTCGATCAGTCTCTATCCGCTCTCCAAGGAGTCTAGTTTGCAGGTGATCCAGAAAATTGAATGTTTTCCATGTGTTTTGTTGGGTTTTTTTTGGCATAACATTCAAATCAGCTGGTTTTGTGGGGATCGTTCAGATTTTCAGAGAACTTATAAACTCATTCGTCCTCATGATTATCGTTATTTCTGCACCAATATGTAGGCCTATATTAAGTAGTAATGGTAAACCCATAGATGTCCTACTAAAAATATACTAAATATATACTTCAGTATTATATTCTCTTTGTAATAAAGCCCAAACTCCTCGGCAATTAAGACATTTGTTAAGAATATAGTACGTGCCTGGATTTTTGTTTTCATCTCAAATTAGATTCACTCGGTGCATTCTAAGAAAAACCGTAATCACACAGCCTACAATTTCTCTGATAAAATACAGTAAACCAAAAGTGAAGAAATTACAGAACGTTTACTCCAATCAGTAAGTTCAGATTTTCATCGGCTGCCGAGATGAAACTTGAGGACACCCAGGAAGTTTATCTGCTTTGCGGTCAGGTGCGAGCTCGGCTCTACATGACGCAGACTTCAAATTGCTCTCTGTCACTGTCATTATCTGGTGGGCTACTGTTGGCATTGTTATCCTCTGCTGCTCACCCATGCTGGCAATCCCACTCGTAGAATGGGGAATTAATCTGGTTCTAAGATACACCCAATGACCAGTATTGCTGAAGTCAATGTGGAGAAAACCAGTTTTGTTTTGTTAAAACGGTAAGGCAGGGGAGTGGATGGAGAGAGGGAAATGAGGCGCTTACGACCCGTACAGTAACGGTTTCCCTTACACACACAAACACACACACACACACACACACACACACACACACACACACACACACGCACGCACGCACGCACGCACGCACGCACGCACGCACACACGCACACACACAGAGTGAACATTTTATATTAGTTTAGATGCCTTGCTTTGCCTTGCCTTGCCTTGAGGATAAGTATTTCCCTTCTCCGTTGATCGCTAACCAGACGAAGTCCAGCAGGGCATGACTGCCCCTTGCCTTTAGTATGGGAGGTTAAGGTTGTCGCAACTGAATAACGGTGGTCAACAGGGTGTTTTCTATGGCTAGGTTTAGGGACATGTACTTTTAGTCTCGAAGTACCCACAGGGCAAGACAGATGAAAATGTGAGGTTGATGTGTAGGTTACTTTGTACTGAAGAGAACCGTGACTGCATTCTGAAATAAACTATGAAGACAAAAACGTGTGACTCACCCAAAGAGGTAAGTTTAGACTTGGGGGCAGGTTTAGTGGAAGGATTAGGTTTATGGTGAGGGCAAGGAATGTGGTTATGAAAGGGGTCAGGTTTTATGTTAAAACAAAAACAAACTTTCCTGAAATGGCCTGAAGAGGGTCCTCAGATATTGCCACTATAAATTTGTTTGAAATATTTTGAGTTATCTGGCCAGGTGAAATGATGATAATGGGAAGTCAAGTGAGCAGGCATAGGCCTGGATATGAAACTAGTAAACTTAGTTGTTGTTGTTGTTGTTGATGTTGTTGTTGTTGTTGTTGTTGTTGTTGTTGTTATTACATATATCATGGACTGTAATAATTGTGTGTGCGCTTGTGTGTGTGTGTGTGTGTGCGCTTGTGTGTGTGTGCGTGTGTGTGTGTGTGTGTGTGTGTGTGCGCGCGCTTGTGTGTGTGTGTTTGTTTGTTTGTTTGTTTGTTTGTTTGTTTGTTTGTTTGTTTGTTTGTTTGTGTTTGTTCAGTTTGAAGGCGTCAAAGTCCTGGGTCTCAATCTAATACATTTACTCTGCCTAATCGCAACTTCAGGGGATCAATGGAAAAGTTGTGATTAAAAAGTGAAGTAAACTGAAATGTGTGATGTGTTGTGATTAAGAGGAAGTTGCTACTAAGCCGATTACTTTCAAAGTTCCATTTAGTTGAACATAATAATTCCTCATTAACCTGGCGAAGTCCAGTTGGGCATGACTGCCCTTTCCTCTCGTCAGACGCAGCCACTATAGCTGCGCATGCGCCACCCAAACATTCCATGTAGTTTCCGAGTGGGGATCACTCNTTTTTTTTCAGGGGGGGGGGGGGGGGGGGGGGGGGGGTTGGAATGATTGCTTTTACGGGCAAAGATCAGAGTCAAATCTCGATAATGAGTAGTCTATGCCTAGGTACAAAGGGATACACATTACCAAAGTCAAAATCATACAAGAAAATAATAGTGAATCCGTGCATGTGAATTTATATATATTTACCAGGTAAAAATATTAAAGGCTTGGTTATATTGAAGTTTACTTCAGAAACTGAGAAGAGGGAGAAGCTATAGGAGTGTCGAAAAACGACTGACCGGGGAAGGGGTATAAGTGTGTGTATCATACGTACTTCTTACATTGAGTATGACTGAGCTGCCGACGCTTACTCCCCAAACCCTCGTCCCCCCCCCCCAAAAANAACCCTCCCCCCCCCCCCCCAAAAAAAAAATGTTACAGAAGAGGGAAGGCAAGACTTCTTTCTTTTCAGATACAGTTGGATTTCATTAGTCTATATCGAATTCCCATGCTTGAAACACTCACATACTCGTTGTAATGGGCTGGTCTTCCCTATATTATCTCCAGTGACTTGGTAAAGATTAGTAAGTTTACCTGACTCAACGTTGAGGATTTTCCAAAATATTTTCCTGCCCCAATACCAATATCCCTCTGACTCGATAGGTATTTCCAGCCAGAGTGAAAGCGGATAAAAAGGATGCCTTTAAACACTTTCACTTGACTTATAACCTACGAATAACCCAGTGAATGCAAATTTGATACTTAATTCGAGTTTTGCAACAAAACAAAACAAAAAAAATTGAATTAGGGTTTTGAATTAGCCTAGAGAAGTCATAATGAGCTATTTCTGATTAGGAAACATAATGTAGTCTACTTTTTTTTTAACTTCGTGGGACCAGAGATCGGACTAAAGATTCATTTAATGGATGGTTTTCTTTTAAGGGTAAGTATTTCATGGTAAATGAGATGAAGTGGAGATGACATGTATTCAGTCAAACCTAAATATTAAGTATGCCTTTGTGAAAGAAAAAAAAAAGTATTTTTATTGACTGAGTTCACTGTTATTACATTAGGATCCACTTGGAGGATAAAATGAGAGAATAATACAGTGAAATCCATACGTAATAACAGGGTAAACTTATCATTGAGATACGATATATTGAGGTTCCACTGTATATTAGCTTTGGTGGCTCTGTGTGTGTGTNTGATTTACATATTTAGTCCATCAATGGAGTATGTTATTATAAAGACACTACACCGATATTGCCTGCCTGCCGGTCTGCCAGCCTACCTGCCTGTCTGTCTGCCTGCCTTTTTGCCAGCCTGCCTACCTACCTGCCTGTCTGTCTGTCTATAAAACACACACACACACACACACACACACACACACACACACACACACACACACACACACACACACACACACACACACACACA